>JAGVSP010002839.1:0-62250 GCA_022494985.1 Micrasema minimum
TCTAATATTATGTCAGGAGTAAGGAAGTAATATAAAGGAGGGAATTAGACCTGAAAAGATTAAAAGTGACTGGGCTGTAGTACGTAGTTTTGATTCGGGATGGAAGTTAATGTTAAAAAGCTATAACACTTACGATTACGTCTTCATTCCCCAGGATTTATGCCGGGTCGGCCTGAATAGAAAATAAATGGGCCCGTTCGCCATGACAGTTATTTTTGCAAGAAGGAATCATAGACCAAAAAGCTCAGAACGAGATTTCACTTACATAGAGCAGATTCTGTGGTAAAGAAATAAGGTAGAATAACGGGGTCAAAAGTTAAATTGCTATATTTTATCAGTTAAAAGGAAGTCAGGAATGTCATTCTTACGAGAGGCGGGAGAATAACATGACACTGCATATAAAAAACAAAAAAAGAAAATAAGTAATTTGAACAAGGCAAATAAATTTTAAGAAATATGCGAACACACGAAGGTTTTTAGGGTCGGCCAGGGGCTGGGGGACCCAGGAGAGCGGCCCATCTCTCGCTCAACCTTGGTGACTGATGTAGAAACGCCTCGGCGATCAGCTGGTTTCCCGATGACATCAGGCGATCCCTGGCTCCCGCTACCCGATGTCTCATCAGTCCCGCGAATCCATGTACCCTCCCTTCTGCGAACATGTTAGATGCGCTACAGAATCTTGGGTATTTAAATATAATTCTGTAGGCATCATTGTACTGCACTCGAAGGCGTATTGTGACCATGAAGCTCAGAGTTAAAATTGTGTTTCAAACTTGTATGTGTTGAATGATTTAATATGGGTAAGTATGGTATTTGTGATTTCATGCAATGGTATTACTTTAAATGGGAGTATTTCTTGTTTGGCGATATATATCTTTTACATGTGTATCCCAGGGTATCCCTGTTTCTTGGTAGCAAAACCCCATATACATGACAAATATACAAGGTGAGAATGTATCATAGCGTAGTAAATAGAAAGCAAAGTATTTTTTGGAGTAAACCCCTGAGTCTGTACAAAACTCCAGTTACAGGGGCTATCTTTGATTTGACATGATCAAATTGATAACTCCATGAGAGTTTTGAGTCTATGAATAGTCCTAGATATTTAGTTACGTTGGTCATTTCAATCTGAGTATTCCTTAGAGAAATATTGAGGGATATGTTTTTTTTGTTCCCAAAAAGCATACATGAAGTTTTTTTCACGTTTAAGCTTAATTTGTTTATTCTTAACCAGTTTGCTAGATGAGAGATATCTCTTTGCATTTTATTTTCAAGTTCCTTTATCGTGCGACAATGATAGAATACTATAGTATCATCAGCATACAATTGTAGAACACCTTGTATGCCCCATGTAGTCACATCGTTTATGTACACAAGAAAAAGTAGAGGACCGAGAATTGAGCCTTGAGGTACACCACAGGTTATCTCCCCAAAATCACTGAAACCCTCACCAATATGGACCGAACAATATCTATTGGTGAGATAACTACGAAATAGTTTTAAGGGAGTACCAACAACGCCTAAATATTCTAGTTTATCCAGCAATATATTATGGTCAACAGTGTCGAAAGCTTTTTTCAAGTCTATAAAAATCCCTGCTGCGTACTCACCATCATCTAGGTATTTTTGAAGATTCGATATAAAATCATATGCCGCACATTTTGTATTTGAACGCTTTCTGAAACCATATTAAAATGTTAATGTAAATTAAAATGAGTTTTTTTAAAAGGGTTATCAGTGTTTACAATTATTACCGAATTTCGTCATTTTATACGGAGAATAAAAAGTTTGCACAGTTTGACCTTTGAATAAGTACATAAAAACTCAAGAGAATTAAGCAGGTTTCTACTATAATAATAATAATATGGAGGGAAAATTAACTAAAATATTTGACGCTAAAATTAATCGAATGCAAGTGAGTCATAACGACAAAGGATAACCTGTCAATTAAAAATATTTGAATATCGAACAATTTGACGGCACTAGCTTCCATATAAATTTGTAAACAATGCCGTCAAATTTATTTTAAACGTGTGACAGTTATATTTCGAAGTACGGTTTTCGGAGAAATTATTTATCTCTCGGACATATTTAATCATATTGGATAGAAAGAGACGCTTAATGATTATCGAGTTGGTAGATTTGTTAAAATTTTTGTGTTTTGTTTTTAAAGTAACAACGAATTAATTCATGAATTCATCTCATATCCGCTCTCTATGTGGAGCATATGAATTCAACAAACAGCCTCAAATTAGATCGCCTTCTTGCTCAGGCGCGTCTTCAGTTCAGGTCCACGTCCCGTCGCGTCGTTTCTACAAATTGTTAGAAAAGGACGTCCAGGACGTCAGGGATATGATGCCTCGCAAAACAGGCAAGCATCGTTACGGATTTCGGAAGACAATAAATGTGGCGTAGATATTGTGTACCATATTGAAATATTATGATTACAAAACTTTTTGCGTATATTTTTGTAAATAATGTATCGATTTGAATTTGAATTAGGTTATGGTGTAACAGACTCTAGGCTCTAGGTCTAGAGCCCTGGATTAGAATCTCTTGGTTCGATTTCCACTAGCATAACATGTTATTTCCGACTATTTGTAAACAGGCCCAAAAATTTTAATGTTTGACTTCCTATGTCAAAAGAACTGAAATGTTTGTTTATTAAAAAAACCAAAAAAAATGGGAAAAATCACAGTAAATGTATAATTACTAGTGTCAATGACTAGAAAATTTTATTTAATAAGTTCAATTTTTAATTATCTGTATATAAATGACACCTTAATTTGATAAATACCTAGCTTGTAATTATTAATAATGGAATTAGTCACATGTTTTGGTATTACACGTAAAATATGGGTTATCAGGTTTTTGAAATGGGTTTTACTGATAATGCATTAACTATGTATTTAAAGTGGATTTTCCGTAAATAAATAAATAAAAATAAAATAAAAATGTGTATATTATTATTGTTTTGTTGACTTGATTTTTTTTTAAATTATTAATTGCTTATGTATATGATCTCCTTTTGAACAATAATAGGTATATGTATACTGTATAATTAATTCTCTGATTATAATATATCTAATAATAGGTATTTCAATGTATTTAAATTTTACTCATTTAATTATTTACTATGGAAATTATTTAGATTGTATTTGTTTATTTGTTTATTATGGTCCCTAACATTACATATCTTATTCATTACAGATGGTGTGTGAAACTAATTTGTTATTGATATCTTCTCTACTAGGTGGCGTTTTGCGCACCTGTCTCAGAGAAGATTTGTACAATATTATAACTATTGAAAAGATATGTAATTACTGTAGTTAAGGTTTAAAATTGCGAAATATGTAATAATGTTATTTAATAATGTAATGTTTGTATGTGGTCGAATTATCGGTATTGGTAGAGACCAGATAAATAAATATAAAAATGAGAAAAACACTAGAAAATTATAGGAGAGAATATATCTTAAATAACATTCTACTTTAATCAGTAGGTACACAACATATAGGTACATTTTTTATCACGCTTGGTAAAAAGTCCTTAATAATACAATACTTACGAAATGTGTAATATCCCACAATAAATCATACAGTCAAGTGTATTACCTATTAGCTGTTAAACACAAATTACAGTTTTGGATCCGCTGCTCGTTGGAACATGTTATTTGCATAATAAAACACTAAGGGAATATAACCATGTTTTCATACAAAACACACCCTTTGGAAAGTATTCTTTCCTGGTAAAACTTTATCCATTGTATTATATATAATATTAATTATTACTGTCTTGTGAAGTAAGTGACATCTTCAAAAGGTGAAATGTTGCCAAAGTTTAAAAAAAAAACAATATCAATGCATAGATGGAGCTTTTAACGCGCTGGTGAATGATTCTCGATTCGTAACATATATACAAAATCAAAAATGTTACCTGGTATGGATATTCGCTAATAAGTGGAATGGGGAATGTTGTAGTACATAAAGTGGCCACTTAACCCAGCCAATTACAGTTCATAAGCCCTGTAAACGCTCGAATATCCATATTCCTGAATTTGAAAGAATTTTACCTCATCTCTGTTAGGATATTAAATGAAATATATACCTACTCCCGTCTTGGGATAAATCCAGATTTGTGTACAACTATTTGAACACGACCAAAATGTTGAATAATGATTACTGTTTAAAATCGGAAGAAAACCATTTTTTTATTTTTAAATCTTGATCGTTTGTTGCATGAACGCAAGACGATCAGGCTTACGCTTTAGCGCCAGTCCAAGGCATCACATATGAAATATTTATATCCCCCATCGGGAATCGAACCCGCGACCTCAAGCATGGTAACGCGCTACCGCTACACCGCGAGGCGGACAAACCCACCTAACGAAAGCTTTTCCTAGCTATGCTTTGCCTAAGCCCCGTAAACACCTTCACCGAGTCAAGACCATTAGACACACGGGATCACGTGCAAATTGCGTTAGGGTGGGATTCCTAGTTATCGACCTGGTTTTTAAAATATATTTTTGTGATTTTGACAGCAAAATAGCATTAAAGCATTTTAAAAAGTCGCATTACTTTGTGTACGATTTTCCTCCGATAGCCCTGGGACTGTAAGCAGGGTGCTCGCTTCTTCGTACCACGTTTTGAAGGAATGCTGGTGACAATATACGCGATGTTCGTTTCATACAAATGCCAATCTAGGAAAGTGACGGAAAAGGGACTTACGTTTTTCTCCTTGGCACGACACTCCAAATTGCACTTGTAGGTTTCGTTGGTTTTCACTTGGTTTTAATGATTTCGATAACGTTACGATGAAGAGCACCGCCCGGAACGGCGTTATTGTTCGATTTTGTGTTGTTGATGCTCGAGGTTAATGACTCGACTTTCGAATAAGCTTCCGTTGCCGGCCGCTAGGAGGGGATATGACAGGGGACAAAAGGACAAATTGACATTTGACGAAATATTTATAAGTCAGTCCTGAACACTTTGAATGCATTTATTTAAATGGGTGGTTGAGGAAAGGACATCGGTGACGTCATCGATCTCATTTCTTACAAAACTCGATTAAATTAGAAAAAATGAAACGTCCATAATTTTTCTGCTTTATTTCTGATATTCAAAGACTACAAACCTAAAAAATATCATACTTGATAAATAGAAAGTTTTTTTTGCAAACCAGTGATTTGATGTACATAGATTCGCGCCGGGTACTAAAATGGGTTAGCTTAACGTGACCTAGGTTTGAACGCATCACGTGAATATCACGCGACTGTGATGTTATGACTGATATTCTCGAGTGGATAAACAGGCTTAAGTGTCTCTTGAGATATCAACAATAAACGTCAATATTATAAAAAATCTGCAGATTGATGGAAAAGTTAAATATTTGCAAGTAAGCTCCTCACCTTCTTTATTACAACATTTTAATTTCGGTTATCATGTTTCAGTTTCGATATTTTACGACCACCCTGCTTAGTCAAAGTATTCGTGTTTGCTTTACGCCCCGGGCAAAATCAGTTTACCCGTTAAATCAAAACACAAAACACCCTAAAAGATGAAACACAATAGCGCCATATTTGTTATTCTCATTTTTTTCCATTTTTATATCTTATTTCCTTTCAGCAGCGGCGGATATTAAGGAAACAACTTCCTTCCTGAAAGACATCTTAATATTTGAAAACAACCCGACAAAAGTTACGGCCTTCCTGTGCTGGAAAACGAGTGAGTGAATTTTTAATAGGCACTCTGTAAATTTATACATCATTAAGATATTTATTGTACGTCGAGTGAAAAACCAAATTTGCCGTTGGTCTAAATATGAGAATTTCTGCGAAATAATTTTTTAAATGTGGGTTTTCTACTATGTACACACTTTACTTTCTTATCCGCACACAATGACGCATAGGGAACAGCATTTTTTATTTTATTATTATATTTATTTAATACTTTATAATTTTACATAGACTAATATTATAACATTACACTTAATTTATTTTTTTCATAACTATTCTTATCTACACAAATATTTCTCACACATATATTTTTTACCCTTGGCCCTAAATAACTTTAAATTTTGTTCATTTTTTATTTCTTCTGGCATCTCCTCATACATTTTAATTCCCTTGTACATTTGACAATTCTGTGACATAGTTGGTACATCGTGCAGTGAATTTCGAAGGCAATACTTTGTAAATGAATGCATTGCCCTATGCACCATTAGGTATGATCAACAGAAAATAGAGTAGAAATATACATATATAATATACACCGTGTCCCACGATGAGACCGCGAAACTCCGGAGGGTGATTGTTCATGGTATTCTGAGAAAAAAATCCCTATAAAATTTTTTTGATCCGGACATTTCCAATAATTAATTTAAAAAAAGTATTCAAAAAAAGCGACGAGTGTAATACTGGCTTCTGTTTGAAGTGCTAGCGGCGGCGGGGGTGGTGGTGGGTGGGGGGGAGGAGTGGGGGTCCGCTCTGGTACGCCTTGTACGGACATTCAAAATTCGAATTTCATATCTGAAATTGGTGCAGGTCACGTGGTGTGAGCCAGTTCAAAAATTTACGGTATTACACTCGTGAATTTTTATTCATATTTTAATAATTTTTTTAAGAAATTAGAATTGAGTTTTTTGAAAAACTTTATTAAGATTTTTTTCTCAGAATATCATGAATAATCACCCTCTGGAGTTTCGCGGTCTCATCGTGGGACACGGTGTATATATAATTTCAAAGTAATAGAGATCCTTTAAAATCAATAAAAAACAATGAAAATGCGAGTTGACTGTGGAAAACAGGCAAAGAGAATTTCACCCTGAATTCTCAAAGCGCATTTGCCGATTGAATCTCCAGAATTAAGAGAGGTTTTATATTTTTCCATCATTCTAGGTTCATTACTCACACTGAGTCATGCGCTGGGGGTTCGTTTGAATATTTTCAAACAGTGTGAGGGGAAGGAAAGTGGATTTATTTGAGGAACAGACCCATACAGTTTATGTGTTGGACTAAAACTGTCACTTTGCGAAGGAATGCCTGAGAAAAGTACGTAATATCAATCAAATTTCGTCTAGGAATAGATTGCCAGAATAATAAAAAGATCTTGAAGACAGCTTTATATTACTTTTTTATTGAAAACACTTTACTCTCTTCACGTCGTACCTACTTCTGATTTATTTCATCTTGATTAAATATTGTATCTAAAGTTCTGTTACGTTTATTTAACGTTCTAGTTATTTCATTATTGTTTGTAACTGTGATGTGTAATGGAAGGAATTTTACTTCAAAGTGTCTTTATATCTTTGTCAAATATTATTTATTTTTACTTCATACCTAAGTAGATCTGGAAACCCATTTAAAAGGGTAAAATATTTAACGCTTTTAAGAAGTGAGTATTTAGTACTTTAATTTAAAGTAAGTTATTAAAATATCGCTACTGCTTTACCTTATCCTCACCCAACGGAGCATAGGACACTGCACACCATACGATACTTATTAAAACAAGCTCTGGTACTAGGTGATTTTTTCAGATCGCGTTCATTTTTTATTGTTTAGATGTTTTTTTTTATTTATTGCTGATTTTTATTAGAATTGTAAGCTTAATTTTGGTTTTATACAAAAGAAATTCTCCTACTTATCTAACGAAATCTAAATATAAATTTATGGAATTTTGTTCTTATAATTACTATTTTGTTTGATTTATTTTATAACAGCTCTTCTCCGAAAATTAAACAAAGCATAGAAAAGCCAATTTTGAGTGTGTTACAAAAATTTTAACTAGATAGCTTCATATTTTTAATTCACGTTTTTTTTGGCTGTTTAATAAGATTTTCTGACCCATATAACAAAGGTTTAGTGTCCATTATAAAGAAGCGCCCTACATTCCACGTACAAGTTAGTATGGTTATCCCTAAATATTACAAGACATTTATTCCTTTATATGGGTTGCTATTTGCTACGATGTTGTTATGGGAAGCTTTTATACTGCTAGAATTTAAAGAAAACCTTATTTGTGGTAATAAAATAAGTTAGTGAATATTTAGAAGTGGTAAAAAACGCTATAAAATTACTGAAATAATCAAAATCTTAAGATTTTCAGTAATATTATAAAAATATTGGTTTATTTGTATTTAAGTTAATAGGTTAGAAGTTGATTAGTCATAGAGTTTAAAGATAAGATCACAATCTAGGTACAATGTAGGGCCTCGGTTGATATAAAAAATGCGTGAAAAAATTCGTACATGTACAGAACATTTGTTTTAAACAGTTATTTGAATGTAAACAATATGTATGTTTTGCAAAAAAGGCTTATAATCCCCACCTGCGATGTGTTTATTCCACTTTTTCTAATTTATTTATTATTTATTAATTTAATTTACGGACTTAAGTCCATTTCAAACATAAATTACGAAAATTTAACCAATATTATTAGAATACAGAGGCAGATTCCTTGTTTCACTATCCACTAAAATTCTGTACAATTCTAATTATTTCGTTCAATTGTATCAGTAGGTACATGATTTGTTACCTGTTTTAGTCAAGAAGTTTAAAAAATTAGGTTTTTTATTATTATTAAAATGACTTTTCTTACCGCCAAGGCTTGATTTTCCGCAATCCATCTTACTGAATTCACCTGGAATTTATATTGGCAAGGATTCTATTGGATCGCCCATTAATCAACCCTTAAACTCGTCAAATCTTTTTTCCAGTTTGAATCTGATCAATTGTTCCGATCACCGTACAGATGGGTGATCTTTGGAGGTTCAGGGGTCCCAAATACATCAAACGCCACCCCCACTATATCAGAAGACGGGGTCAATAGTTCATATTGTGGGGTGATACCTAATGGCATACAGGGGCCCGGGAATTACTTATTAGAAATGCTGAAAGATATGTCGATATTTGTTGACAGTGACGTATTGCTGGCCACTCCGAACGACAAAGGTTATCGACTTATCAAAGGTAATTTTTTTTTGCCACCTATGAAGAGTTTGTTGGTCTTTTGATAGAGCGTACCTTAATCGTAATTTTGAAAAATTGTGGTTTCCATTAGCAACATTGTGTTTTTTTTTTATTTTTTTATTTAACCACCTTATCGGGCCAGGAGCTCAATCCCAGATAACTATCGACGTAGTTAAAAAACGTGCTAACGCTAACGATTTGACCGATCACAATGAACATACGTTCCATACTACGTTCGCCGAGTCGAGCATTGCCGATCAGAGCCGAGCAGAGCCGAGCACGCGATATCGCGGCCGAACGTCAAACGTCAAATCAACGCGCTTGTCGGATTGTTTTATTATGTCGACTGCTTTTCTCGATATTTGGCTTGCCGAAAACCGGCTAAATGCAATACGGCACTCGAGAAAAAGATTGAATGAAGATATGTGCGAATAAGATATATCTCGGGAAATGGCTAGCGACTAGAAGCGCTCGTTTAATAATCCCGATCGATAACTTTCAACGCGTGTTCCATTGTGATCGCGAAAACGTTAAACATCCATGGGTAAGAAATCGTTATCACGTCGCTTATTACCGAGTCGATAGTGATCTGTGATCGAGCAACAGGAGGCCCAATTACAAAGGGGAACAACGTCACAAACACCAAGGATTGAGAAAAACCACTTTTTATTTTTGTGTTCTCATTCGGAATCATTAGCCATTACGCTACGGAGGCTGCCTTTTATTTAAGATATGCATACTTACCTACATAATTATCAATTAGGTTTTTATGTACCAACAAAGGAGGTTTACCTATTTGTAAATACTATTTAGTACAGGTCATGAGCAATCCATGTAAGAATTTATTTTATCTTATGCTTTTTAGAAGAGGTAAAACATTATAAAATTGTAATATGACTAATTGATTGAGTAAACTTTCATTTAATTCCATCAAACATACACGATTACTAGCGTTTACATTACAAGAAAAATGGAAATAAGTAGAGTACTTACATACAAAAATAACAGAATGCATGGATTAAAAACATGCATTTATACTTTCAATAAATTGGTCCGCTCCAGAATGTCTACAATAACACTGTATGATCATGTATTTTTTTATTGTTATATATATGTAGACATGTAGAGCATTAAATGTAAATGTCCTGACTTATTATATATCAAGTCGGTTCATGATAAATTTTAACTGTTTAGACTGCAAATGTATTCATGTATGAATAAATAATAAATAAGATTAAGAATATTAAGCAGAAAAGAGCTGCGGAAGATAAAGCCCAGTGGAAAACACGATGAACCTCGCTTTAGACCAATCGCCAGAATTGAGACATCGACGAAGAAGTAATATTCCATTCATTTTTAAGCTTCAAACCCTATTACTTGAAGATCAATTATTGTCCAAGATTAAACGCAATTATAACAAATTAGTGTGTTCCACTAAAGAAGTAATTACATTTTCCAAAATGGCAGTGCTTTTGTTTTATTGTAGCAATTACTACAACCCGTTATCTTGTTAATGGGCTATAGAAGAAAACAGGATGTTTCTTATTTTCAGTATACCGTCAGCGTACAGGGTGTCCCTTTATAGAGGAGGATGTTGGTAATTGGACGATGGAGGGGGGAGTATCAGCTAACAGGCTGGAGAAGGTAGTTTCCTTGAGGAGGAAAAACCTGGCGGGAGTCGAACTCGCAGCCGCCATCGTAATTACGAATAACGATACTTATAACCACTTGACTGACTACAGGTAATGGGAAATATACACTTTTATACCAATTCCAAGCGTTTATTTTACTTTTGACAGCTCGATTATGTATCGATTAGGGATGTCCTAATGCGTTACCGAATCGATTTCTCATAAAAACGACTTTATTTATGAAGAAGTTTTAATCAATTTAACACATTTATATTTTATTTTTGCTCAACATTTTGTAGTTTATAAACATACCCAGACGTTTAAAGCAGAGTTTATATTACGAAAGCGCTGTTGTAAAACTTTTTTTTTTAACAGTCTTTATTCAATAAAAAATACATTATTTCTTTACAAAAGAAACTTTAAATACAGTCCCGATAAACTCCTTAATTACAAATTATGAAATTAAACAACTTTTATTTTAAACTACTTTTTCATTATTTAACACTCCAACCGGTTTCGGAGACACTACTCCTTCATCAGGGATTTGTATAATAATAATTTAAAATTAAGTAATAAGTCGCTAACTAAATATGTTGAAGTGGTTGACCAGGTACTGGTCCTTAATTATATTTTTTTAAATTTATTTTCAAAAGAAACATTTTTGTTCACGAAGAAATACAATAAAAACACATATACATTTAAAAAAATAAACAAAAATCCCACCAAGGCATAGCCTGTTTGTGGGTATACTGTGAAAGTCAAACAGTGTGCACGTGGCAAAAGAGAAAAATAAAGTCATGTAAAAATGGAAAAATAACAGATAATGTAAACAAGATAGTTAACAAAAAAAGAAAACAAGATATTGGTATCTTTATACCGGAAGAAGAAGAAGGGAAATAATTATAATATAAAAAATAAAAAATTACGTAGATTATGTTATTGTTATGGTCTTTATAGTAAGAATGATTCTACCTTTACACTATGTTTCCAACTTTGTGTTAATTTTTTAAAAGATGAAAAATTTGGAAAATTTGACAATGCCATTTTACTGTCAGTTAATATGTCAATAAATAAAAATAACGGAAAAAGTTAAAATAAGTAAAGAAATAAAATCACAAACTACATTATTCTTTTGAGGGCATCTTTGCCTATTTTAAATTAAATTCATAACTACAAAGCGTTTTTTTTACACCCTTTGGCTAATTAAATACGACAATTTATAATTTCAATTGCAGGGATCGTCACATCGATGTTATTACCAAAATGAACTTCCCCCTAACCAACCACCTGATAGACTTTGTGAACGGAAGCCGGAGGTACGTGTGGACCGATACCTGGGGGTACTCTAAGCCCGGCGGGGGTGGAACGGAATGATGGGGTATCTGCAGAGGAAAGAAGTGGATATTGGGGGTAAATATCTTAAACACATTATTTGCCATCTCAACAGAGACAAGTACTTGGGTATCATTATAGATTCCGTATTCAACTGGGAGGAGCAAGTCAAGACGGTATGTAACAAGCTAAGGGTGCCTTTTGAATATGTACCATCTAAAATCATACCTACCATACACAGTGCTAAAACTGGTTTACATGGGGTTGGTTTAGCCGATTATTACCTATGGACTAAGAATATGGGGTCTTACTTTTAAATCTTATTTCGACAGGATCTTGAACTTACAAATCAGAATACTAAAATGCATAGTTCCAAAAGAAATAAAGAAAGACGCAAAAGATAATCTCAATATATTATTTAACTATGTCAACGTCTTATCTGTGAAAAATCTATGCAAATATAAAATAATCACAGATCATTTCCTTGGCGATGGGCACAAAATAAAAATATCACACCCGATTGAGACAAGATTAGTTTCGGCACAGCGACTAAGGCAGCCCCGACAGGTAAACTATTACGGGAAAAGAACATTGGCGTGTGTTATTCCAGACTTATTTAATCGGCTCCCAAAAAGTATTTATGATTTTTTTTAAAACATTAAGACCCGCTTAAAGGGCACACAGTGATTGTTGCAACGCTACCTACTTAAAATAGGAATATACTTACAATGTTAGATACTAATTGTGTAATAAAATAGGAACAATAAATTCATTTTATGTATTGTTTATAAAACATATTTACTTCAAATAAAAAAAAAATTACAAAAAAAAATTAAGAAAAATAAGTTTGGAAGGAAATATGGATATCTAGGTTAACAGGGTTTATGACCTGTCATTGGCTGGGTTAAGTGGCCACTTAATGTATTACAACATTCCCCATTTCGCCTAGTATTTAATATCTTAATCTGCCAATTATCAGAACTTGTGTAAATCCAGCGAAATGGCGCGATGCTTCACACGTGAAACCTCTCTGTCATCCATTGCCAAGTATTTTAGCTTAAACTTTATGAATGTAAGTGAAATTCTTACCGAATTATATCACCTACTAGGAATTCGGTAATAGGTGATTCGTGTGATAACATGATCAAGATACACTGAACTTGGAGTACCAATGCAGTGCCCTATGCACCATTGAGTACGGATAAGGGTAAGAAGTAGCAGTAGTAGTGGGGTACATTATGGGGCCTTAGATTTTAATATATTATATTCAAATCAAAGAAAAAATTTTTGTATCATAATTCTCAGATTATATTCTTATGTAAATCTCCTCTAAAAAAAAATTAAGTAGATCCGAAGTAAGCTGATTGATGTACTTAATAAATATCCTTTTTAATATATTTATTTACTGTTTGCCATAAAAACTGTTTGATCTTTTTTCATTCCAATATTTGATCCTTTAGGGTTGGAGCATTGAAAAGTACGTACATACGTAGGATTCATGAATATAATAGATATCATAAGCAATATTTTCGTTATTTGTATATTTGGAACTTTCACCTTGTACGTTCACTCGGAGACGGCTTAATATGTAGGCATATTGAGCAATCAGTGGAAAAACCACATCGTAAGAACTAAAATTATATTACATTTTTAATCTTAACCTTGAGGTGGTAAGTACAAGCCACCAAGGTTCAAATAAGAAAAAAATACACATAAAACAGGAAAAAATAGAGAAAAAATACAAAATTATGTTAAAATAATAATTCATTCATTATACCATATCCGCTATGTGGAGCATATGGAATCCACAAACTGCCTCCAGGCCAAGCGATCGGCCGCCAGCTTCTGTGCATCCTCCCAAATCAAGTCCGCGTCCCGCAGCTCTGACGCAAACTGCCGACGAATTGTCAACAGTGGACGACCAGGACGACCAGGACGCCGAGAGATCGCCGAGACGCGATCAGTTTTAAAAGCAAAAACAGTTTATAAATAAAATAAAAATATTTGTCACAACGTGTAAAATAAATCTATCCCGCTATGACTTGGAGAAGGCTGGTCTTCTTAAAGCGTTAAATGCTCTACTCTAGGCTCTGGGCTCATAAAACTATGCATTTTTTTTTCGAGATATTTGTTAACATTTTCCATTTTTAGATTTTATTTATGTGTGGCAAGAGTACATCTCCATGAGGACTCCCTCGGTGACCAGGTTCGTGTTCCGGCAGCCTATCGTCCTCCTCATGATAACTCTTGAAGCTTTGATCACCCTACAACCTTGTTCTATTCCTAGGTACGCCACTGTTCTTTACTCCAGACAGGATGGAGTGGCTAGAGTACATCTCCATGACGACTCCCTCGGTGACCAGGTTCGTGTTCCGGCAGCCCATCGTCCTCCTCGTGATAACTCTTGATGCTTTGATCACCCTCCAACCTTGTTCTATCCCTAGGTACGCCATTGTTCTTCACTCCAGACAGGATGGAGTGGGTAGAGTACATCTCCATGACGACTCCCATGGTGGGCAGGTTTGTGTTCCGGCAGCCCCCTCTCTCCTTCGTCTCTAACATCTTCACCCTGCCCTTCCGCTGGACCGTGTGGCTGGCTGGCTGTCTCCTCGTTCTCATGGTCATCTTCACTCTCTTCCTCATTGCCAAGTGGGAGGACAAACAACAAGAGGTAGGTTTTTTTCTAATGATTAAGAATTACCACCATCAAAAGCAATGCTATTATTCCTTGTTTCAGCGTTAACGTTGTGTAGCAACATTGTTAAAATTATTTGAAATAAAACTACTTTGTTTTTTAACTACACGAGCTTATTATTATTTTCACACAACTAGTTTCGGATCGCAAGTCTATCCATCATCAGGTGCACTTATCCTGATGATGGATAGACTTGCTATCCGAAACTAGTTGTGTGAAAATAATAATAAACTCGTGTAGTTAAAAAACAAAGTAGTTTTATTTCAAAATATTTTAAAAGCAATGCTGCCTTCTTGATCCCGTACCTGAGAGCCGAAAATCCTTATCTTTAAAATCATTATTTTTCAGGAAACGCATTTTAGAGACTTTTATTAACAATTAGTTGTATTTTTCAAAATATTTCAATTTTAAATAAATTTAAGAAATGCAGAAAACTGCTGTTGAAAACGAGTCTCCTGAAAAACGATAATTTTTTTATTTTATTTTAATTTTTTATTTCATGAAATAGCGTACATTGTACATATACTAATACAAAATGTACTCTAATATTAAATTTTTTATTTATATTTTATATAAACAATAATAAAAACCATAACACCACATATGATTCAACACCTACCTACATTTGAAATAAGAGAATTTTCGGTTCTTAGTTACAGACATAATAAAATACTATGTAAGTTTGGCATACTAAACAACTCATAATAAAATCTAGATTAGTATTAAATTTCACAATTCAAAATCATTTTATTTTATTTTTAAACCATCTCAACATGCTAGGAAACTCAATAACAAAGTGAAACAACATCGCGAACATACACAGACTTGAGAAAAATCACTTTTGATTCTTGTGATCTCATCAAGAGTTGAGCCAGGAATCGGGGAAAGTCGTGAGTCCAGCGTTTTAGCTATTACGCTACTGAGATCTTCTGCACTCACTCCTCCGAGCTTTCAATATATCTTGGCCATTACGTGTCTTGGTTTAAGGGATATTATTTTATCCCCATATTCGTGGTTTTGGAAAAAGAAGGATGAAAGTAGACTGTTGAAATGCGATCTCTCAGGCGAATGTGTGGTAAGACCATGTATGATAGGTGTACAAATGTCGAAATTAGAGCAGAGTGCAAGGCTGAGATAATCATCATCGACAAAATTAAGAAAGGGCTTTTACGATGGTTTGGTCATGTGGAGCGAGTGATGAAAGAACGGATAAAAGAAGTTTAAATGCAAGTGTGCCTGGATGTAGAAGCCGCGACATGGCATGACCAAGTACGTCAAGTACTTGAAAGTGGTCATGTGAAAAGTCGGAATAATCGGCGTATGTGCATGAGAAGATGTATGAATGTAGAGGAAGCAAAGGAAGTCTGTCAGGACAGAGTGGTATGGCGTTCTATCCTCTCTGCCTACCCCTACGGGGAAATGGCGCGATGGGTAGTTAGTTAGTTAGTTACAATAATCGTCAAGATGGTTTTCCTCATAAGAAATGTTTTTTTTAAATAACAAATTTCTTAGGTGTTCTGTATCTAATTTATCTGTGAATTAACATAGATACTGTCTTTTAAATTAACTTTTTAGTTACTATCAACGAACAGGGTATGTTCTTTAATTATTTTCTAACTGTCTCCAGCCGCAAAAGTTTTTTCACGGTAGATATAAATTGGAGCGAATTAAAAATCTTTTAGAATTAAATGACTTGTAAATTTTACGAACGAAAACTAATTTTCCAAAGCGAATAAGAGTTTAATCAAATGCTCAATTAAGATTATACACAAGAGAGTATTTTAAATAAATTTGATTCGTGTTTATTTTTAAATGCTTTCATAATATTATAATGAATAAGATTTTATTGAATAAAAAATGAAAATTATAAGTATGTGGGTTCTTTTTCGTTCATTGAGTTCAATACCAAGAGAAGTTTCTTTAGATTTTTCCTTAATTCTACCTTGAATTTAAAAAGTAAAGTAAAGTGTGTAAGATCTGCCTTTTCTGGGATCAATTACGGTTAAGGAATCGAAACTAAGTGTCCCCATTTTTCTTCCAATTGATTGATTTTTACAAGTTTAATTTTAAAATCTTAAAACGTTTAACATAAAAGACTTATTACATTTTCCAAACCTCCGTTTTAAAATCGAAATAGGATTTTTCGATGCACTTTTACATAGGAATAAAGATTAAAGCAAAACCCGTTTCCAAATCCTGTATCTTACATAGTCGATCCCTTTTTACTGACTTACGATCTACTTTATAAAAAGTATGGAACATTTGCGTTTTTTATTCCTTAAAAGCATTCAATTTATTTCAATATAGGGATTGAGTAGTCTGAAAAATGCAACAAAATCAACACCCGAGAAAAGAAGTCTTCTGAAGCAATCCATCTATCCGTCTTATTTGGATCTTTTTGTTACTTGACATGTATTTATTTATTTACGCCCATGGGGCTTTTACAAAACAAATGTAAATATCAATACCAAAGCAATGTTACATACATAATATAATATAATAGTACAAGCATACATAATATAATTTTAAGATAAAAACAAAAAAGAAAAAAAACTATGGACAGCCATCGAGCAAGGATCACTTGTTCGGTAATAAACAGTAATGTCAGTAAGAAGCAATGTAATGCATTGTTTGTTATCTTATGATTCAGAGTATGTAAATATTTATTTAAGTAAGTATTTTGTAAGATTATGTTTAATCTGCATTTCATTAGTGTGAAAGATATCAAGGGTATCACCTAGTTTGTTGCCAATAATTGCTTGCCTATTTCTTAAACTATGGTAGGTAATGCATAAAAGTATGGGTTTTTTTCTTTTTGGAACAAAGAATTGTACCTCGTAGCTCTCTGTGGAACTCGAAAATTTATCAATTCAATCAACTCAACACAGTCAAAAAAAGAAATAACAATTTTGTAAAGCAACATAAAATCAAATATAGCTCTTCGGTCACCGAAGAGCTATATTTGATTTTATGTTGCTTTTACAAAATTGTTGTTTCTTTTTTTGACTGTGTTCCATAGCGATGGAAGTCTTAGTTCAATCTGCAGTGCATTGTAATCAAAATTATTACTCGACAAATTCAGTTTGTAGTTAATATGCCTTAAGAACTTCCTCTGTATTGATTCTAAGGATTTAATATGAACTGCAAAATGCGGTGACCAAATTTGAGTACAGTATTATACAAGTAGAATAAAAGTAGTATAGAGAAGTTTATGTTCTTGAAGTCTTTTGACATCCTGTTAACATTTATGTTAATTTAATTACATTTCTCTGATAACATGATCCATACAAGGTGTTAAAGTTTTATGTTTTTTTCGTGTTTCTATTTGAAGGCAATTTCAACCACGAGGCTGGAAGGAAAGTGGGGAGATGTTTGTCTTATGGCCATCGGAGCAGTAGCCCAGCAGGGCAGCATTACTGAACCAAAATCTGTATCTGGTAAGAAGAATAAGAACCTTTATTTGCATATTACTTTTCACACCTTGTGTGAAATAAACCACTGCAGGTGAAATATGTAGGTACATACTAAGCGTAGAAAATACTTTTTTTTGAGGAACTAAAAATGCAGGTACCTAGCAAATGTATTTGGTACATGGGAAGAGACGAGAGTATTTGCCGGCGCGGCGACAGGATCAAGTAATTCCTACATGCCATATAGGAGTAACTAACTAACTAACCATCACGCCATTTCCCCGGAGGGGTAGGCAGAGAGGATAGAACGCCACACCACTCTGTCCTGGCATACTTCTCTTGCTTCCTCCACATTCATACATCTACTCATGCACGCACGTCGATTATTCCGACTTCTTACATGTCCACTTTCAAGCACTTGTTTTACTTGATCATACCATGTCTTTCTCGGCCTTCCTCGACTTCTACACCTAGGTACAATCGCATCATATATTTTTTTAGCCGTTCTTTCATCATCCATTCGCTCTACATGACCAAACCAACGTAAAAGACCTTTCTTAATTTTGTCGATAATGCTTATCTCAGCCTTGCATTCTGCTCTAATTTCAACATTAGTGCACCTATCATACATGGTTTTACCACACATTCACCTGAGAGATCGCATTTCAACTGCAATAGGAGTAAACGTGGCGAAATAAAAATAAGAAGAAAATCGAACTTTTTGGGAAGATATATATATATGTAGATTATTTACTATCTTCAAAATGCTATGTGTTATCGAGACAGACGATGTTGTAACAAAATCACTTCAGGCTTTAAAAAAAAACTGCCCTTAGACAAAAATATTTCTTAAGTACACGTAAAGATACATTTCGTTAGTCTGTACGTACAACGTCAAAATAAATAAATGATTACTAACTGGTTACCTTACTAAGCCTAGTAGTCTTTAGTTTACCTCGATCAATAAATGGCCAGGCACGATGGTATCAATTGTTAATTAGAATCTCTAAACTAAACGAGAAAATACTATACACCTCTTGGGACTCTCTAATAGCATATTCTACGAACAGACAACAGAAATACAACTTGTAGGTACATTGAACTAATGTAATCACTGTAATCTGTGACGGGTAACGGAGTAAGGGAGAGCTGAGGGTTCCAAATCATACGTAAATTAGTTAAATTATTATCAAATCTACTAGTCTACCTACGTACCTCATTGAACATTGAGGATAATCTGATAATACAGAAACTGTTCAGAAATCAAACGTCCGAAAGCAATGTTAGACAGGCAACCGACAAAAAACCTTTAATATTCAGATTTTTTGTGAAAAATCATACTCGGAAAACAATTAGGTACTAATCTAATATATATAATTAATATATAAAATAATGTAATGTATTACTAAATCAACATCGGATTTGATAAATGGGTTCATTCTAAAACTTTTTTTTATCTGTATTTTATACCCCTTTTTTTTGTTTTTCAAGGATACAAGGGATGAACTCTGCATAGCGATAATTGTTTAAATATTTTTTAGTGGCGTGTGTACCGACGGCATTTAAAAATTAGTTTCCAAATGAGAACCGTGCATCATATCGGAGATTTAAATTTCGTTTTATCAACCACACATGAATAATTTTTTTTTTTTTTTTTAAATATCGTTAGGTTTTGCACGTATTCACCAAATATTTTTATCATATTCATGAATTCTTTACATACAAAAGAAAATAATCTATCTAGTATGCTCTTTGAAAGATAATCGCTTTGTTCTGCTTCATTGCACTCTTGCAAAGAAAAGCGGGGGTAATAATATCATAACGTAAGAATGGCATTTGATCCCATATTTTCTATGAAATAATCTCCTTCGTAAGCCTAGTATTTTATTTAGTGTATGCGTGGGTAAAAAAAAAAAGAATTTATTATATATCCAAAAATGTTTTCCCTAAAAATATTTTAAACAGCGTATATATATTATGTAAAAGGTGACTACTATTAAAGGCATACCACACCACGTGACTCGCGGCCGTTTTCCCATACAAACGTTTTCCTCGATTTTCTCCCTGGAATTTAATATTAGAGCAATGATTTTTTGACACATTTTAGATATCGACCAGATAAGTGTTGACATTGTCTTATTTTTTAAATATTTTATTTTTTAAAGGAGATGAATAAATGATTATTTTTTCTCTTATTTTTTAAATATTTTATTTTTTAAAGGAGATGAATAAATGATTACAAAAATAAGACGTTACAAACACGCATCTGGTCGATATCTAAAATGTGTGAAAAAATCATTGCTCTAGTCTAGTGTTAAATTCCAGGGAGAAAATCGAGGAATACGTTTGTATGGGAAGCGGCCGCGAGTCACGTGGTGTGGCATGCTCTTAGTTACTTTTTTAGAATTTTTGTTATGTTTTTAGGTAGGCTGGTAACAGTTCTAATGTTTATGGCACTCATGTTCCTGTATACGTCCTACTCCGCCAACATAGTAGCCCTCCTCCAGTCGGAATCCAACAGCATCAGGACCCTGGAGGACCTCATGAAGTCCAGGGTTACCCTAGCTGCGGAAGATACTCCATACTTTAGGCACTATTTTCCGGTAAACACCTTGTGGCACTCATGTTCCTGTATACGTCCTACTCCGCCAACATAGTAGCCCTCCTCCAGTCGGAATCCCACAGCATCAGGACCCTGGAGGACCTCATGAAGTCCAGGATTACTCTGGCTGCGGAAGATACCCTATACTATAGGCACTATTTTCCGGTAAACACCTTGTGGCACTCATGTTCCTGTATACCTCCTACTCCGCCAACATAGAATCCCTCCTCCAGTCGGAATCCTACAGCATCAGGACCCTGGAGGACCTCATGAAGTCCAGGATTACCCTGGCTGCGGAAGATACTCCATACTTTAGGCACTATTTTCCGGTAAACACCTTGTGGCACTCATGTTCCTGTATACCTCCTACTCCGCCAACATAGAAGCCCTCCTCCAGTCGGAATCCTACAGCATCAGGACCCTGGAGGACCTCATGAAGTCCTTACGCTTCATACTAGTCCAAGTTATCACACACATGAAGGCACTCACATATACCTTGCAAAAGACGCCCAAAAAATCACATTTAAATAAATATAAAATGTTGACCCTTACGGGAATCGAACCCGCGACTTCATTCACGGTAGCCAAAAATATTATACCAACTGTGCATCACACGAAGGCGGACAATAAGGTAGGAAGCTTTTATTTTTTCCAATTCACATGTTACCCCACGGGAATCGAACCCGCGACTTCATTCACGGTAGCCAAATGCGCTACCACTGTGCTACGAGGCGGACATTTTGTTTTTTTTTTTTTTTATATTTATTTATTTAATACATTATCGAATTTACAAAGCTTAATATCACAATAATTATAGAATATAAACATAACGCTATACCTCACCAATAAAAAGGACAAGCTCTTGTGCTTGGTGAGGGAGGTACATAATATAAGAAATACATAAAACTAAAAAATACATAATATAAGTAGTAATCATAGTAAGGTAAGTATAGGTAGTATAAGGCATAATAGTAAGTAGTAAATATAAGTAGTACAGCAAGGTAAAATATAAGTAGTAATCATAGTAAGGTAAGTGAAAAAATAAATCTAGGTACTAGATATGCAAAATAAACAATTAAGTAAGCAAAAGATAGTGATAGTGTTGGTTGAAATAAATGTGTTTTTTTGGTTTAAATTTAAATTTCTTAAAGACATTAATAATTTTTGGTTCATTGGGAAATTCATTAAAATACATGACTCCCTTATTTAGGATTTTTTTTTCGAAATGGTTTGTATGAAATTTTTGAATTTTAATATTATTTTGGTATCTCATTGATAGATTAGATGTTCCTAAACCTAAGTCAAATCTCGATGGCGGTTCCTAAACTTATCTAAGTGAAATCTCCTTCGTTGCGTAATGACTAAGATGCTGAACTCACTACTCGGAGGTTCCGGGTTCGATTCCTGCTGATATTCGCTCTCTGTTATTGGGACTCCTAGCCAGCTAAGATTCACTACACTTGGAGTACCAATGCAGTGCCCTATGCACCACTAGATGGGGAGAAGGGAAAGTAGTAGCACTTACTGTTCTATTTATTTTATTGTTCAACATTTTAATTCATTCACCCTCAATTTATCTTGTTACAATCTATAATGTGAAATCAAACGTACCTCTATACATAAAAACTGGTCTAGCTTTTGCACACCAAATTACATTTTTTGCACAATGGTCCCATTCAAGACGAAATGTTATTCTTATTTCAGCGTCAAACAGAACCCCTTCGCAAGGCAATCTGGGAACAGAGGGTATCCAACAAGGGTGCTAACCCCAAGTTTCTACCAATTACAGAGGGGATAAGGCGAATGCGTAAGGTAAGGACTATTTATCGCGAACCGATACCAAAGGTTAAACTGACTCACTACTTAAACTAACACTTGAACGAGGCTTCTCAAAATGGGGGTCGTGACTTTTGTAATATTGTAATAATAACGTCATTGAGTTTGAAAATTAACGACACGTAGGTATACAAATTGTTGGGTTACTTTGGAAAGCATTGTAGGATCTATCAAATTGATTACGTAGCTACCATACAAAGGTATTTGATCGTAGAAAATATCTTAGTATACAAAATAATGTTTAATTCATTTTAAATCTTTTCTTAAGCATAAGAATTTTGAAAGGCTTGACAAGTCTTTAAGAAGAAGAGTTTTTCTTAAACAATCAAGACTTAGGTACAGTAGAACTTCACCCGTAAAAAAATATAATTTTTCAAGTAAGCGCGATCTTCATTACTCGTATACATTATATTACTTTAATTAAAATGTAAATAATTACCTCTTTCTAAATTTGGTTTGTAACAAAAACTTATTTTGCGCGACAAATTAAAACATAGAGAATCTCACAAATTGTATTTGCTTTACCTTATTTGGTTTTGATTAATAAATTAAACTTAGAAATTGCCTGGATTTAGTTTAAACGCGGCACGTCGTGTTATCCCATTATTTCCGAAAACAGTCTGGCAAAAATTAGTCTACGCTTAGATTTAGGGTTGCTAGAGATTAGAGGTTGTGGGTTAAATTAATTGGGTTTATGTGGAATGATTTTTCTCTATTTGAGAATTAGAATTTTACAAGGTACGTGCTTTTTTACCACTGATTATCTACAAAATCGGGACATGGAAATATTGTATTTTTGGAGATACAAATATTTAAAAAATACATATTTTAAAGTCTTCTTCATACATAATTAACAAAAAATATACAATTAAAAGAATACCTATCTACTATAGCCAGAAAAAATATTTGAATGAGTATGAATTCTAAAGAATTTATTACAAAAGGAAATATTATCCACGTTTTATTGACATCGAATTAAAAGTAAAGCGCACTTTACATGAAACAGAAAACTGTACAGTTTCTTGTCCAGTTTGTAAACTGTCCCGTGTAATACAAAATGGATGAAATATTAAATGGACGTGGCGCACAACGGTCATTATTCCGATTTTTAAAAATTCCAAACGGTAAAAAATATGATTTACAATAATATTTGCAAATTTTTCGTTGTATTGACTTAAACGTGGTGGTGCAGCTGAAGCGCGTTTCTGTCGATTATTATTTTAAACGAGAGAGCTGTATGCATGCGAGAATTAAGAGATGAATAAGGCGGAGAAGGAGGCCGAACGAAAGACTCAGCTCCCAGGCGATACCAAGAGACCTAACCCCGTCAATTCAGTAGAAAAATTGCCCTTACCTTGGATTAATGGAGGCTGGAAAAAGAGTAGATCTTTTGGGCTGCACTTTCACCAAAATAACGTCAAGAAAACTCAAAACAGATCACGACGATTTCACTAAAGACACAATTACACAATAGATGCGGTGTTTAAATAGTTCAAAGTTGATTTTATGTTAATTGAATGAGAATGCGTTTATAAGATGCGTTTGGATGCGAATAAGAGATGTGGGTTGCGAATTGTTACAATTTTTAGACTACCCGCGAAATGCCATAGATAATTGGTTTTGTGGATAGAGGACGGTATAGACTTAAGAATATAGGAGTAGGAATCAAGAATTTACAGTAGCAACTTGTTCCAAGCATGACTAGCACAAATCATCACTAGCAACGTCCCAAGAAACCAAACCCATCGGCCAAACCACGTGGTCAAAAATTTTCTCCCATATTTTTCACAGAAGATGTATGAAAGTGGACGAAGCAAGGGAAGTATGGAAGGACAGAGTGGTGCGGCGTTCTATCCTCTCTGCCTACACCTTCCGAGAAATGGCGGGATGAACGATAGTTGAATCATAAAGCTTTTGAAAGAGTAGATACGTTTTGAAAAAATCTATGTAACTTTTAAGTGTATGTAAAATGTTTTCCCTTGCGTTATTTCAGTCTACGTCTAAAGTAATCGCATCATTCTGACTCATTTGTGAAGCTTTTTGGTTTGGTTCAGATTAGGGTTATCAATAATTATTAATGTAACATGTACCTAAATTGAAAATACCGGTTCCTTAAAAAAAAAATATTTTACAAGTAATACGATTAAGCTTTTGAACAAATTAGATTACTTTAAACGTTACTTTAATTACATTATTGTTCTTATGTAACAAAAGATATCATGGAGTTCTACAAAATAAATGCCATATCAATCAATACATTATTGTTATTTAACTATTTATCAATTTGGTGATAATTTTTGAGCATATTTATAATATCTCCATTTTTTTTAAAAGAGACTGAAAAATGAGTGAGTTACATTTATCAAACTATTTGCAAGAAAAAATTGATTTGTCGAATTTATAAATATGGTAAATTTTTACCAACCCATGTTTATATTGTTGGCTTTACTCATATATTGGTGCTAAAATATTTTGACAAATTTAAAGTTGTTGCTTGAGTGTACTGTACAATTAGTGTATTAAATACCCAATAAAGCAAAACATTGATCGGCTCGTAAATACTAAATAATTAAATAAACGGTTTGCAGAAAAACTGTTTTTCCGGTTTCTATTTCATATGTTTTGGCAGCCCTAGTTGTGTTCGTACAAAGTCACTCAGTCGCGATGTCAGTTGATTTTAGGCGCCATTTAAGGCTATCGCTACAAGTATGAAAATGCGTCGTTATTGCTGAAATATAAAGCTCTCACAACTTATTGTACGTTAAGTTTACATAAAAGCGGCAGTAAACTTTAACGATTTAGTCTGCCTGGCATCAACTACAAGAGTTTGCCTAATTTCTATGTAGCTTTTCATGTACATTATTATATTGCTATGATATTCCACTATAACCATGGTTAGTGGAATTTTTCTTATTTTTGTATTTAAAAAAATATTGAAACTACGCCAATTTCTGGCTCTGAACTTGAAAAGGGGCTTGAAAGAATTTCAATACGAAAATTATGATTGTTTACTGAGTTTTTGTCCTTTGAAACACTCACGTGCTAAGAACCAATTCAACTAACTTAATAATCTATGAGTAAGTATTTATGTATGATTCTGTATATCTGGGAAGCATGAAAGGAGGGTTAGTGCCGGTAACAGAATTAATGGTACCTTAAAGTCGGTAGTGTCTAAAAAGTGCTTATCAAAAGAGGCTAAATTGGCATTGCATAATGGAGTTCTGGTACCAACCCTTATGTATGGAAGCGAAGCATGAGTTGGAAAAATATGGATGAAAGTAGATTGAATGCAGTTGAAATGCGATCTCTCAGGCGAATGTGTGGTAAAACTATGTATGATAGGTGCACTAATGTTGAAATTAGAGCAAAATGCAAGGCTGAGATAAGCATTATCGACAAAATTAAGAAAGGTCTTTTACGTTGGTTCGGTCATGTAGAGCGAATGGATGATGAAAGAACGGCTAAAAAAAAATATATGATGCGACTGTGCCTGGATGTAGAAGTCGAGGAAGGCCGAGAAAAACATGGCATGATCAATCAAAACAAGTGCTTGAAAGTGGGCATGTAAGAAGTCGGAATAATCGACGTGCGTGCATGAGAAGATGTATGAATGTGGAGGAAGCAAGAGAAGTATGCCAGGACAGAGAAGTGTGGCGTTCTATGCTCTCTGCCTACCCCTTCGGGAAAATGGCGTGATGGTTAGTTAGTTAGTATGATTCTGAAATTAATACGAGAATGAACTGTTTTTTTAAAGGAGTTTCTTAAGGGGTTTCTCAATAATTACAACTATATTATAATATTACAATACATTATTATTATAAAGCCGTATTACATGCAGATACAAGGCGGTTCCATCTATCGGGATATATGTAGTATTGGAGATCCCTGCCCTGGCAACATATTAACACAATCTCATACACACCCTCACACAACCCTCATACACCCTTACACAATTTACTTACACCACCTTTCTGTTAAACTTGATAATAATATTTTTAATCTGTATACTTGTGGATATCTAAAATTTGTTCTATTTATTACCTTACTGTTTTGTTAATATATTTATAATATATACACATATACAGGATGTAACAAAACTCGATGTACAAGGGGGAAACCAGTGAATCAACATAATATTTAGGGTCGATTTTGTAGATTTTTTTATTTTTTATTTGACCCCATAGTTTCCGAGAAAATTGAGTACGAATTGATTTTTTTTAAATTTTCGTTTTGCAAATTGTTATCAAATATCATGTATTTAGTCAATTTTATACTATCTATAAAGAAATCAAAATTGAAAAACGCGTTTTAATAAGAATTTGAGCATTTTTCCTTAATATGCCATACTTGTGAAAACTTTTGTAAAAGAAAAAAAAATTTTTCAAGCTCAGATTAAAAAGTCATATTACACAATCGCCTCCAAATACGATGAAGATTCACCAGTTTTCGGGTTGTACTACGAGTTTTGTTACACCCTGTATTACTGTTGATAAAAATAAAATAAATAAATAAATAAACATACTGTCACGTACATAAATTAATGTAGTTTAAAGTATCACCTTGAATTGCTCTAATTAATTGCTGAAACTTTATCAAAGGTAGTTAATTGTAATTTATTAGAAAAGTACCTAAATGATACATACAACCTTGTCAGAATTAAGTCAGGGATCTTTGTTTTTCTAACTTCCATCTGAAAGTTTGACGAGTGTTTAAACTTATTCATTCTTTCCAGGGTCTCTTCGCCTTCCACGTGGAAACAGGAGCCGGCTACAAGGTAGTGGGAGACACCTTCAGGGAAGATGAGAAATGTGGACTCACTGAAGTGGAATACCTCCAACTTATCGATCCCTGGTATGCAGTACAAAAAAACACTTCGTTCAAGGAGATATTCAAGATTGGGTAAATAATAACTAATTAACTAACCATCACGCCATTTCTCCGTAAGGGTAGGCAGAGAGGATAGAACGCCATACCACTCTGTCCTGACAGACTTCCTTTGCTTCCTCTACATTCAAACATCTTCTCATGCACATACGCCGATTATTCCGACTTTTCACATGACCACTTTCAAGTAATTGACGTACTTGGTCATGCCACGTCTTTCTCGGTCTTCCTCGATTTCTACATCCAGGCACACTTGCATTTAAACTTCTTTTAGCCGTTCTTTCATCACTCATTCGCTCCACATGACCGAACCATCGTAAAAGCCCTTTCTTAATTTTGTCGATAATGCTTATCTCAGCCTTGCACTCTGCTCTAATTTCGACATTTGTACACCTATCATACATAGTCTTACCACACATTCGCCTGAGGAGAGATCGCATTTCAACAGCATTCAGTCTACTTTCATCCTTCTTTTTCCAACACCACGCTTCACTACCATACATAAGGGTTGGTACCAGAACTCCGTTGTGTACTGCCAATTTTGCTTCTTTCGATAACTTCTTATTTAACACCATCGATTTCAAGGCACCATTAACTCTGTTTCCGGCACTAACCCTTCTCTCAATGTCCTTATCCACATTTCCGTCTCTTGTAAACATATATACTAATTCTTCAACCTGCTTTAATCTGTCTCCATTTACTATAATACTACATGGTATGGTAAATATACTAGGGTAAATAATACAATTATTTTTATTTATATTTGTATAACGCGAGGACCGAAAAGCTGGTACTGAAGCGTAAGACTGATCATTTATCTATTTTCTTTATCTGGGAACTCAACAGCAATACAATTTATGTGACGTTGTTTCCCTCTGTAATTGAGCCTCCTGGCCAGGTGATTAAATGAATAAATTTTAAAAAAAATATTTATGTAAAGTTGTGTTTAGTGTGTGAGATTATATTATATGTGTGAGAGTTTGATAGTGTAGGTGAAGGTTGAAAAAATTCTAACTATTTTTTAAACTTTAAACTTTTTACCCTTAAAAGTACGATATATAGATATGGGTACGATTAAATAACAACTGATTTTTAGTTTTGTGACAAATTTCCTATCTAGATTCCATTACATTCGATCTGCTGACGATGACAGGAAATTAAATATGTCACCTTTTCTTGAGAAAAATATTATCATTGACTGTCAAAAAATATTGTAAAAAATACATCCGAATGGTTTCCGCTAGAATCCCTTATCAAACTGACAGACACATTGTCCTGTATTCTGTGATCAATCGTAAAAATTGCCTATTGATTTTAATCAAAATCCTGACAAATCGTTTCAATTTCATTTATAATCACTTGTTACTCGTTTAGTGACATCATGAAGCCAAGTACACAACTAAATAATTAGGCAATGTAAAACATTAAGACTTGCGCCACAACAAAATGTTTCAATTGACGCTGGAAACGAATTATTAAAATTAACCACCCTTGTATACAAATGACTATGGATAATAAAAAATCATGTCCTCCATTTGTTTTGTGTGAATAGTTATGATGAGCGTTTTATATTTTTCTGTGGAAAATAAATTCAAATTCAAAAAATTTCTCGTAAAAAAATAAAAATAATAATTATAATTATAATTAATTATCTTTACCTGGCTCTTGACATTTTTTTATATATGGTTTTATTTATTTGAATTTATCTACTAAACGTAGGGTAAGGTTGTAAGGTTTTTCATTACCTAGGAATGTGTAAAACGACATTTTGTTTTATCGTCAATTTGGAATTTAATATGCTATGTATCGGAAAATAACCGGAAACAGCTTAAACCAAAAACCACAACGTCACTACAATCACATACTTAACTTTGATATAAAATAGATAGTTTGAAGAGCAGAAAAAATAACTCATGGATAATAATTGTTTCATACTCGGTCAAAACAAAATGCCTGTATTGTGCCGGGCGGTGCTCCTTTACGAATGTGAATCCTGGCTCCTGGCACCTCACAAACCCTCAGAATGCTCGCTTGTTGAGTTTTGAGAACAAGTCTAGTCTCTTAGAAGGATACTAGGCATTACAGTATTTCCAAGCGTTTATTTTACTTTTGACAGCTCGATTATGTATCGATTAGGGATGTCCTAATGCGTTACCGAATCGATTTCTCATAAATATCGACTTTATTTATGAAGAAGTTTTTAATCAATTTAACACATTTATATTTTATTTTTGCTCAACATTTTGTAGTTTATAAACATACCCAGACGTTTAAAAGCAGAGTTTATATTACGAAAGCGCTGTCGTAAGACTTTTTTTTTTGAACAGTCTTTATTCAATAAAAAATAATACAAAAAAATACATAATTTCTTTACAAAAGAAACTTTAAATACAGTCCCGATAAACTCCTTAATTGGAGTTTGTCATTGGTTGCAGGAGCTACAGAAAGTCCAAATATGCATAGGACTATTTTACTGTCGTAATGTAAATTGAGAAATTTTGTGTCGCGACAGACAAAGAAAAAAAACAAATAGGTTTCAATTTAAATCACATTTTTTTCATGGAAAAAATCAACTTGAATAATCCTCGTTGCATAAGTAGGCTCAATAAACATCGATATCGATAAATATCGGAGCTAAAGAACATGTCGCTTCACTATCGTAAAGAAAAAACATGAAGTATTGCATTTTTCGGTCTATGGTTGCCTGTCAATAATTACGGAACTTTATTGGCGCCAAACTAACTAACTAACTAACCATCACGCCATTTCCCCGAAGGGGTAGGCAGGTGTCAAAAGTAAAATAAACGCTTGGAAATACTGTTATGAATGGAATGATGATGATTGTGACGATGATGACCCCTTTATTTTATCGTACCAACATTTATTTTGTCTATCTGTTAATTGTTTTAATAATATACGTCACCCAACGCGACGCTTTACCTACGACGCAACGCGCGGCGTGACGTGCGAAATGCTATGCCACATGCCTGCTTTAACCGCACACAACAACGCTTGTCTGATTTGGGTGCTTAACATATCGTGTTAAATACGAAACGTTTTAGAGAATTTACGAGTTAACGTACGTAAAAGTTTAAAAAATCCGTGGCTTTTGTGCACACGATATTTTATAAAATATTTTTTAAAAGTTGTAGAAAACTTAATTTTAGCGTGTGATTTTCATTTTAATATTTAATTTGTGATATCTTGGACTGGTACTGAAGTGTTAAACTGATTATCCTACCTTCATGTAATAAAATGATCAAGAGACACGACACTTGGTATTGCAATACTAATGCATTGCCCTATGCACCATTGGGCAGGGAAAGTAGTAGTAGTAATAGCGAACCTAAAAAAAATGCGTTAGAAGCGGATAGGCATGTTGAATTAGGGTAATAACATATGGCAATAGGTATGCGTAAGTGGTTAACATGGCGCATCTGGTCAAATGCGAAACCTTTTAGAGAACTTACAAAGTGACCGTACCCAAGTGACACAAGAATGAGCGGCGTTTAAAACGTTTCGCATTTTATCCGATTTGCTAAGCAACCTGAGCGCATGTTTCCACTTAGCGCCACGTGCGACATGCGACACGACGCGACGCGACTGTCGGATGTCGGATGTGACAGCTTACGTAACGTCAGTAGCGGCTCGCCAGACGGGAAAAGTGAAATATCTTCCGTCTGCTGGCCACAGGGCGTAAAAGCTAATTTCCGCTGCGGAATATCGCGCGACCAACTACCGTATTCATTTAATCTCCACCTTGAAACTATGACTCTGTGTTACGTGATATTCCATTCTTGTATACAGCGTAATTCATTCAAATATTTTTGAAAGATACAGATGGGTTTTTTTTTCAGATAAGGCCACGTTCAAATAGGGGTGTTACGTATTATAATATTATGGTATCTGCGCCTGGCACTGTACAATCGGACGAGCATAACCATCCATCTTGAATGCTCTATCCATTATTTACCTACCTAAACATCAAACCATTTCCCCGAAGGAGTAGGCAGAGAGGATAGAACGCCACACCACTCTGTCCTGGCATACTTCTCTTGCTTCCTCTACATTCATACATCTTCTCATGCACGCACGTCGATTATTCCGACTTCTTACATGCCCACTTTCTAGCACTTGTTTTACTTGATCATGCCATGTCTTTCTCGGCCTTCCTCGACTTCTACATCCAGGCACAGTCGCATCATATATTTTTTTAGCCGTTCTTTCATCATCCATTCGCTCTACATGACCGAACCATAGTAAAAGACCTTTCTTAATTTTGTCGATAATGCTTATCTCAGCCTTGCACTCTGCTCTAATTTCGACATTTGTACACCTATCATAAGTCTTACTATAATATCAATTGGTAAGGGGGGAACCTTCGTCAGTGTTGGGCTGAGGGAGACCTGGCCCGCTCTGGAGTCTCTCCTCTGCTGCTTTGGTGTGGCGTTCAGCATCTTCATACTGGAACTTCTATACCACAGGTAGGTAGAAACTGTGCACCAAGAAGTCCGGTCTCCGCACGGGTAGTAATAATTACTAATAAATAATGATCGGGGTAGAAACTAACATACCCTACTACTGTTAATTTAGGCCGACTCTGGTTGGTTTGGGTGATGGAAACAATGACAATTATAATACATAAACCGAGACAGTGGTAGGGGCAATGAAAGCATTTGTTTGCGTACATAACGTAAATTCATCAGTATTTTTATCACACTAACAATCTTAAAATTGCGATTTAGCTAGTTGAAAAAATCGGTAGAGTTGTGCTTGACTGAAAAAAGACTCAATAGTCTTTAAAACAGTCTAGGGAAAGAGTGGGGCTTTCAGTGTACATCAAGAAACTGGCACTGAAGCGTAAGACTATCTTGTCTTCATGTAACAAATGATCAGATCCACACGAAGGTAGGTTAGATGTATGGCCCTGTATGGCTCGTTTAGGTACGTGAGTCTAAAGACCGACTTTTCGAATCCACACTCCGCCACGACTCGATTCTTATTTTCAAGCACTCGCCTAGGCTTTATTGAAAATAGTGCTCGTGTTTGCAGATTGAAATATGAGCTGATATCAAAACTTCATGTGTTTCTATTTTACTTTACTACTCTTTTTGGTAGACATACATTACATTTTTATGAAAACACTTAAAACCGTGCATTTTTCCTCGAGTTTTTCTTTTGAAATTCTAGAATCCAATCTTTTTAACATTAGAAAATCAGTGTGTATTTTTTATTTCATTCTTTCTAACACCAGTGTGTATTTTTTACAGTTCAAATTGTTTAATTTATTGACTTGAAAACAAAAATTGTTAAATTTGCTAAATGGTTCGCTGAACAAATAACCTATGAGACGACGTAATGTAATCGAAATGTGATTTTTTTTCTTTTTTTTCAGAAAACTTTCATCGAAAGCTGTGGGAAAGTGAGAAACAATATTTCCACCGGAAACAAATGAATGATACCTACCAAGTAATTTTCATAGAAAGGCAACTTAAGCCACACGGGAAATTGTGTGATAATTATTATTCAAATTCACCAGCAGATAATATGTTTTCCCAGTTTGGATTGCACGTAAACAAAAATATTATGTTCAAATATTGAAGTCAAAACTCATTACTGTTTACGAATCAGTTCACTTTATCTAACTCTGAATAATAATATCCAGGGCTCCAAAATCATAAGAAATTTTCGACTTTAATTTTTCTTGTACAGATCCCAAATGCTACCCCCATTCCAATATTAGCTTCCACTCCTTAACTTATAACTAACAAACCATCACGCCATTTCCCCGAAGGAGTAGGCAAAGAGGATAGAACGCCACACCACTCTCCTTGCACACTTCCCTTGCTTCCTTCACATTCGTACATCTTCTCACGTCGATTATTCCTACTTTTCACATGCCCACTTTCAAGTAGTAGTTAATCATGCCATGTCTTTCTCGGCCTTCCTCAACTTCAACATCCAGACACACTCGCATCGTGAATCCTTTTAGCCGTTCTTTCATCATTCATTCGCTCCACATGACCGAGCCATCGTTAAAGACCTTACTTAATTTTGTCAATAATGCTTATCTCAACCGTGCATTCTGCTCTAATTTAGACATTAGGGCATCTATCATACATGGTTTTTTTTCCACACATTCGCCTGTCGAAATCTACTTTCGTCCTTTTTTTCCAACTCCATGCTTTGCTTCCAAATTTTTAAATATTTTGTTATGTAGTAAATAAAATTTGTGTATCGTATTTATTTATTAAATTAGAATCTGATATAAAAAGCACGATTTTTTAATCAACATATAATGTAAAAAAATGTTTGTAATGATACATGGCTATGATGTTTTTGGAAAGGGGTGTTTAAAAACTGCCGATGAATGCATCTTATCTGTAAAAAACAAATGAATTTGTTTTACATATAATGACTTAGGAAGGTAATTTAATAGTTTTCTCCGTTTTTGACTAAAATACGGTATGACGATATTTATGAAGTAGTACCCGAGTGATTCGAGATGGTTGATGTTACCAGCCCTGATAATTCATTTTATGATATTCTACACTTACACTGACATCATAAACACTAACTTACTTTATTGTTTTAGGGCTAAACTGGCTGCTACAAACAGGGCTTTAGGGTTGATTACAGAGAAATCGTAAATGCAAATCTGGCCGAATAATACGAAAGCTGATAATAAAATAAACGCTTGAATGCACTAAGCCATTTAGCATTATACTTATACCTAATGTTCGAGAAATTAAACGTTATACTTACAAAATGGAATCATAAATCCTTTTCAGGATCTGACGTTTCAAACATTTAGTTTGTAATGGCAGGAAAATGTGTTTAGTAAACACTCACATCAGAAGCGGACTTGTAAAGGACATTTTTATTTTATTTTTATTTATTTCCATATAAAGTATATTTGGAAATAATTTATTTTTTTTTTAAATGTCCTTTACAAGTAAATTTACAATACTATGTAAATCTATTAAAAACGAAACATGCTTCTTTTTTAGAACGGATAAGTTTTTTTCGATAGAAGCCTCACTGCGTATATATTACGTAAATGTAATACTTGTATTTGGATGTATTTTTTATATAATTCATAACACGCCTATAATAAATTTTATCATACATGAATCCGCCACGATGAGAACTCTCTGGTAACTTCGTCCTAAAGAGGATCGGAAAATGGAAGAAGGACTTACCAGAGCCGGACTCAACAAGGGCGGGAAATGTCGGTGAAGGGCCACCAGGAAGGGCGAAGTATCCTGGAATACTCTGGAAACACCACGTCGAACTGGCGCGGCGGGACACAAAACGAGGGGCACAGCACACTTTTACTCACTTTCACAGGTTTCTGGGAAGCTTGGAGATGGATGGCGAGCATAACGAGGGGGTTTTGGTTTAAAGAACGAAGGATTATCAGGTATTGGAGTTCGCGAGAAGGATAGATGTTGCGAGGTCAGAGTAATGTTGCTGCGCTGAGCGGGTTTTCGAGACTGAATTGGAGTTGCAAAATAGGTGACAAAACGGAAATGGGTAAAGGTAGGGAATAAATTTCGGAAGAAATTCAAACTACCTATCACCAGAGAGTATCAATAATGGCCAAACCAATACACGTACCTAATAATTTAAATTTAAAAGCAATATCCTTTATAATAGGACATAGGTTATGAAATTTATACAGTAGGTTAAGATAGGTAATACTTTAGAAAATTGACAATCTTACAATACCGGTAATCGCAAGATCACCAACTGACAAGACGCGGCATTATAGATGACATATTATTTTCAGCTTAGGCTTTCTTGACAATAATCGTATTCACTTATAAAAAGAAAAATAACATCAGCAAATAGGTATAAGATTTCTTTTTAAAAAATTAATAGTTAAAATAGATAGATGAATTATCTATGCGAAAGTAGGATTTTAGGTAGGTATAGGTCCATTCTACAATTTACTTTTGTTTACTTAAAATAGTTTTGTAATGTGCGTTGTAGTAGGTTTGCACAAAATGAAACGCCAAAAAACCTTTTTTTTTTTAAGCTTGTCTAGTAAGTTTTATACCTACATTAAAATAAGAAATGCAAAAACCACGGGGATTAAATTTTGGTACGCTACTGATTATGATTACCAGTTAGTTAGTATCTAGGTAAAAACGGCAGATTTCAGAACGAGCTGGGAGTGCAACTTGGAGTAGCGGGCGCCGCATTCTACAGTATGAAAGCTGTCTGGAGATCGGATGTTTACTCGGTTAAACCAAAATTCCGCCTTTATAACGCCTGCATCACACCTGTTCTCCTCTATGGCTGCGAATCATGGCACCTAACCAGGGCCGCAAATAGCAGACTTCTGAGTTTTGAGAATAGGTGTCTTAGAAGAATATTAAGTGTGCGGTGGTTTGACTGATTAAGGAACGCAGAGGAGAGGCAACGGACGCAGCAACCCTTGGTATCTACTGTCATCCAGCGAAGGCGTTTCGGCTGGCTAGGCCATATACTTCGTATGCCTCCCGAGAGCCTTAACCATGCTTGCCTTTTTAACAAAGCATCGGGTTCTCGGCGTCCTGGACGTCCACTGTTGGCAATTCGCCGACAGATTGCGTCAGAGCTGCGGGACGTTAACCTGAGTAAGGAGGTTGCACGGGAACTGGCGGCCGATAGCTTGGCCTAGAGGCAGTTCGTGGAATCCATAATATTGAATAATGATACAATCCTCTATTCCCAAAGGAAATTAATTTCACTGTATTTTTTGCATTTGTGTGAGCTTTTAATATCAAAGTTTTAAAATATTTTCTAGGTAATGTATTGCATAGCAATAAGATATTATTGTGAATTTAATCTAAAAGTATCAAGATAATAAAATTCTTATATCGGTAATACATAAATATATATATTTTTTAAATTAAATTGTTATACAATAATAATTTAATTGAAGAATTGCTTTATGATTAAATAAATCGATGTTATGTGTTACTATTGGTTTATTCTATAGAAAACTCTACAGACCCCCCCTGCCCTTGCCTCCCCTCAAGACCCCAGTACATCAACTGCCACCACTTAACAGGCAATTAATTATCAATTTTTTTTTATAAACCTTCTCAGTATTTTACCATCACCTCCACTGTTCCAAGATGTTTTTCTATTTTTTCTATTATCAATATTTATGTTACCCTTGTGTCTAGATTCTTAAGTATTGCAATTTCATATTTTCTGTATTTTTCTGTATAATATCTGTATTCTAATTTTGTGTCTTTTCACCAGTCGATGGGAGAACTTTACTCCCGAAACCAGGTAGTGTAGGTAAATTCTATTTCTATAGAATAAACCAATAGTAACACATAACATCGTTTTATTTAATCATAATATATTATGAAGTGTTACAAAGTGAATGCCGAATCAATCAACATAAGAATTGCTTGTTTAAATTATGTTTAGAAATCCTTTAAAATTATTTCAAACCGAAATAATAATAGGTACTTATATGACTTTAAATAAAAAAATTTACATCCTCATAATGAAGTAAGAGTATACTCCGTCATACAGAAGTTTAAATCAACATTAATTTATTTTTATTTCTGTAAACATAGGAGTCACATTTGAAAATCATATGATTAACCGTTTCATAATAAAGGGATATAATACAGATATGCATATAATCTTGTAAATAATGCAATGTAATTTTAAGCTTTATCTCCCCACCAATACTCCGTACAATGAATGTTTATCTCTAAAATAATTCATGGTTGGTGGGAAGATATTGCTTACAAGCAATACGCCTGTCTTTGTACACTTGCTATGTAATTGTACATGTTTTAAATAAATAAATATAAATAAAACACCCATAATTCTCACCTATTTCTTTATTTATCTAATAATTCACAATAACTATCATTAAAAATGTCTAATGAATATTTCACAGTATCCAAAGACTTATAGCAAGCTTTTCAGATTAGAACTTATGACTTATGACAAATACTTATAACCAAACATTGTATTTTATAATATTATCTATTTTATTTACGATATTTCAACAAAGATAAGGAATCTTTTCCAAGACCGGGAATGGAAAAATGTGAAAATTCGGATTTGGACATACTCAATAAAATTATATTATTCAAGTATATTATATGCTATGGAAAGAACACAAACATGGATGTCTGCTACAGAAAAAGGAGTCGATATCCAGATTTGATAAAAAGCTCAACCAACCCTCTGTATTTACAAACTTGAACCATATCCAACTATGTTATCCAACAGTAAAACCTCCATTTAATATTTTCAGAATTGGAAGAATGTGTTTTGCAAAAACAAGTATTGACAAAAAAAATTGAGCATATTATTTTCAGAATCTCTCCAATTTCTCATCTTTTGATTACTACTTTTTGCTGATCCAAGGAAGTAGAATAGTAAGAAATAGCGCTAAAATTTCCCACACAAAAACTTCAAGCAACCATTGTGATGATAGTTGAAACAGAGTACCTACTCTGATTAGTAAGGGATATACCAGCCTCAAGTAAAAGCCGTCACAAGTATGATAAATATGATGCTTACGTCATTCCCCTTTATGTAATAGGGTTTTTTTAACATCCCTGGTTGTCCTATCCATAAACTTTATTCATTTAAATGAGGCAGGCAGGCTGTAAAAATTTGAATACTTGAAGTAATTTTTATTGTTTACAAAAACTTTTCACTAGAAGTAAGAGCATTTATTTGATTGAGGATAGTTAAATACAATAGTGCTGCAGAATCTTGGTTCAGTTTATAGCTGGAGTTCCCGGAGAGCCCACAACATCAATTATTTCCACATTTGGTTTTGTTTCTGACTCAACACCTGAAGATATTAAGGCAGGAATAGTTAGTGTCTAAAACAAAAGAGATTTCACAGTCAAATTACGGCAGTTTAGAAGGTAATCAGAATTTTGATTTAAAATGTTACATAATTCGTCCTCCATCTTTCAAAATGGCGTATCTCAAATTTGCTGATTTTACAAGACTCGACTTTGATGTTTCTTCTTCGACTGAAACAGTCGACTGATGTATGCACACCATTCTATATATTTAAAAACCAATATACAGAATAAATATATAGAATGGTGTGTACAATTATTTTTAAGTAGTTTTCGGTTTATAAAAAAAAGGAGTACAAACCTTTCCTGGGCTGAGGGCTTCATACTGATGGCGGAGTGATTGCAAATCGAACTCACAGGAGGCGAGAGCAGCACGAAGTTCAAGAGCCAGTGATAGCTCTGAGCGTAGATCGTTAAAGTGGTTGCAGATCTCCGCAGTAGGAGGTGGGTTTGTCTCTGCAAAATAATAACAATTCATGAAACTAACGTGTTGACTGCCTTTACATTTTTCACGTTTCCATCTAAGTAGCTAACATAGAAAAAATGTCTTTAGATGTGGATGTTTAGATACATAGTAGGCATAATGGGGAATGTAACACATTGGTGTAAAGCGATCACTTTGATGGTAAATTGTAAATAAATAACATTATTGTGCATTATTGTGCAAATGATAGAGGGTACATACATAAATAAAAAAAGGTTAGATATGGACTTACCAATGTTAAGATTCTGGAGTTCCTGGTCGATGGCTTTAGCCTTTTTCTGGCCAACTCCGGGAGGCAGTTTCATGCGTTGTGATCGCAGCCAGACTCCAGATCCTCGGGCTTCGGGGAACCTTATACCAGCGCCTTCCACACTCTGCAAAAGAAAAAATAGAGAAGATGCATATTTAAAAACAAGACAAGAAAATCGCACCTAAAAACCACCTCTAAAATATGAGGCATCTGGTAACACTCTACTGTAGCCTGATTGGCTTATTTTGTTTATAAATTTTTACTTACATCAACACAGAAAATACTTCTCTTCTTCTTTCGCCACCATTGCTCCTATGTGAAGCAAGTGGACATCACTAGATCCCTTCAGGAGACCCTGTCACTAGCTAACACTCTCGCCTCCTCTCACGTCAGTCCCGCATCCTTGAGCTCCCCCAAGTACATCTAAAAGATTGTCATCGACGGTCTACCAAGACAACAAGATCCCGCAGGCGAAAAGAAGAGGCAGCTTGAGTTGAGGGTCTCCCGAGGCTTCCGGAGTACATGCCCAAGCCAGGTCCACCGTCATGCTTTTACGACTCCAATCATTATTGGAGGTACCAAAAAATACTACGAGCATTGTACTTAATTAATTTTATAACTCACAATGGCATCCATTGCTTTAAGAGGTCTCGAATGAGAGGGCACCTTCTTCTTGTGCACTTTTCTGTCATGTCTCCTGGCTACAGCGCCCCCACCCTGACCAGACCCTCCTGCCCCCTGGGCGCCCCCCTCGGCCCCGCCTCCTGCGCCCCCCACAGCGCCTGCGGCCCCCGCCCCCGCTATACCGCCCCCGTGGTCCGCCTGCGATATCAGCTTCTGCAGATCTTGGGTCTTGCGCTCTCGCTCTTTCTTGCGGGCCTCAATCTTTTTCAGCTCGTTGACAAGTGATTGCTCTTCTTCAATCTAAAAAAGAAATAAATTGAGTTTAAAATCATGCACAGTATTAACGATAAAAATATCTGTACGTGAAATATTTGTTTTTTCAGGAGTCCCTTTTTAGTGATGTTTAAAGTTTTACCTGTTCATGAGTTCTGTCAAACAGCCTACGAAGTTGTTCCTTTCTTCTCTTCTCGTGTTCAGCATCAAAAGTAAATGGTCTTCTTTCTCCGCTCGATCCACCCAGACTGTGACCATACCAGCCATTACCTTTAACCTTAGGTAAAGAGAAAAACAATTAGTGGTTAATTAAACAAAATCATTAACTAGTTCCATCAGTTGTAAGCAGTGCATAAATCATACCAAGATGCATACACTGTTTTAAAAAATATCTAACTAACCATCATACCTTTCCCACAAGGGATAAAGCAGAGAGAATAAAAAGCCATATCACTTTTTCTTGGCACGCTTCTTTTACACTCATTCATCTTCCCAAGAATTACGCTGATTATTCCCATTTTCAAGTACTTGTATTTGATTATGACATGTGTGGCCATCAACGTTTACACCTACACTCAAATCATAACACGTAAAAAAAAATATTAATCAAGCTGTCAAAATTCAAAATACTTATATAATTTTAAAAATTAGTACTTCAATCAAAGAAATCGGCTTTAATTTTTAATAGTAATGTTTTCTTGGAAACATATAATGTAACCTTGCTAGCATTTTTAAACATTAAATAATGTTGAGGTAGTTTGATTGTTTATTTATATAATTCTTTTATTTCCATAATAAACAAATAAATTTTGAATAAAGTTCTCACTTTGCTAAGGACTCCGCAAATATGATAGTATCTCTCCTTCAGATCTTCCACAGAGCGATCCCTGAAGGCAGCCCTATCCCAACGGTCTGCGATGACCAGGAATCGGAGGTCAAATCTCCGACATAGCTCCATCAGGTGATCTGATTCCGCCTTAGACCACTCCTCGCTGCGAAGGTGCGAGGAGTACTCCGCCTCTGAGTAACTTGGTACAGACACTTGCTAAAATAAAGATTTTCCAATTTATCACCAGGACATTTGACTTTATTTTATTTTATTTATTTTGTTTTATTTATTTCAGTTATTTAGAACATTACAGAAAATATCCAATTCATTCTAAATACAATACAATAAAAAATCATACATCACAATAAATAGTTATGTTAGTATAATGATATAAGAAAGTATAGAAAGAAAAATTATAAGTTAGAAAGTGCTTTCCTAACGGAAGACCCACTGTCGTGAAATATGTCGATATCCGAGGTGATGCGATTAAGTAACAAGATTGCTCTACCAACAGGCATAACCATTGGCAGGTTGGTTCTGCATATTGGCAGGTAAAACAATCGATGCTGTCTTTGTCGAAGATAGTTATCAGGTACGAACAGACCTACATCCATTATTCTGACTGTATGAATGACTTTATGATGTATACAGAAATGAGGCAATGGAGACTGTATAGTGTTGATTGTTGTCAAGCAAATACGATTCGCCTTGATGAGCCATATACTACTAATGTCTCCCGAGAGTTCTATGATGCTTATTTTACAAGGCATCAGGCTTCCAGTTTATTTATTTATTTACAGCACTTGCCTTTACAAAAATACATTTTAAATACAGTGAAATACATAAATAAAGAATATCACTCTTGTGCTAAATTGTAACAATATTTTTTTACTATTATAATTACAGCTTACTCTTATAATCTTCGCCGATTTATATCAGAATTACAGAACCAACTTACAGGCAATCAAGTATCTTAGGGTGGTTGCCAGAAACTGACAGAAATGGACAATGAAAATAAACTGTTGTTTCAAATAAATCGCGGTACCTTATTGAACTGAGCAAATGGATATTCTCTGGGTTCATCCGATATTCGTTTCCAATGGTGAAAAACAGCTCCATCCGAACGGGCAGGGTTCGTAAACGGAGTCCAGACCCATCTTCGGGCCTTTCTCATTCCCAACTTCGCTTTTGCTTGTTTATACCCCTTTCCTAAAACATTAGAGATATTATCAATACATGGGTAATAAAATTTTAAAAACAACTCGTGAAACTGTCCAGCAGATTGATTGTTATTAGCAAAGATAAGAAAATATATCTAAATATAATAAAATAGACGGTTCAAAGAGATTATAGTACATATTAAATTCACTGAAAGCTGATACATTTTTACTGACAAGGGGTGTAAAAACTGTTGACATAATTCATTGACAGACCCTAAGATAACCCAAAAAAGTATAATTCAATGCAATGTACCTGTATCAGTCGGAAGGAGAGGTGGTGCATCAAAGTTATCATTGTACAGCAAGGCAAAGACTTCTCTGTGCATTCCTTCTGGTCTCTTCGCTGCTTTGGATGAAACATAGCGCTTTTTGAGTTTTTCAGTGTTCAATATCGATTCTCTGGTCAATTCTGGTGTGACCGGACGCTCGAGGTCTAAAATATCCCGTACATCTGCCATTCTAGCTATCAATCAACTGAAATATTTTCAAATTTGTTTGTATCTTCACCTAACCTCCAGGTTATGCAAAATATAGCTATAAACTGGTAGGTTTACGAACTTATATTTTTCTTTTATGTAAGATTTTATCTGCACTGTTGTCTTTGTTAAAAACTCCTTGAATCGAGTACTATTGCGGTACAATAACAAATAACGTAAAATTAAATTGCGCCCAATACTTAAAGAACATAGCGGCAAAGATATATTATAATTATAATAATATAATACCGCGATACGATAGTATTAAACTGTCAAACACTGGTTGACACGGTTGACGGAATTGATGAATGTTGCCACTTTCAAAAATCAACTGTAACATAAAGCTTTAATTTTTAACTCGTTAGTTTGTGAATTAGTAAAAAGTTATGAATCATTTGTATTACGTTTTCCACTTTTTCATGTTGAAAACAAACATTATTTTTGCTAGAGGCATCCACATCGCCCATTATTGCCAGTTGGTAAATCCAGAGATGAAAAATAAAATGTATTGCTAATTTTTGATGTGATTTTGACAAATTTGTCAATTTGTGACAACTTGACTTGAACTTGACTGCTGTGTGAGCGCGAGTACTGCGAGTTATCTGTAACTAATAATCAAGAATTGTTTTTCGTAAAATATTCAGCGATTGTTCAACGAAGCCTTTAATATTGCGGTAGAAATACGGTGTGACGGATAAAAATGTCTGACGAAACATCTTTGAAGAAATTTTTGACAAAATACAAACGTCCGGATACAACCAAAAGAGAGATTATAAATGTAATTCAACAACACAAAAGTCTAACATTTAAGTTTGAGACGTTTATCTTTAACGATGGAACCAGCCGCGAGCTTGTTAATTTGGAAGGAACGGTGCCAGTCATGTATAAAGGAAGTTGTTATAATATACCCGTTTGTATTTGGCTGATGGATACTCATCCCGAGAACGCACCTCTTTGTTTCGTAAAACCGACTGCGGATATGTCCATCAAAGTATCCAAGTGCGTAGATTACAGCGGGAAAATTTATTTACCTTATTTGCACGAGTGGAAATCTGGAACATCTAATCTGCTGAATCTTATCAAAATAATGTGTCGGACATTTAGCGAAACTCCACCCGTGTACTCTAAGCCCCGAGACGCAGGCCCAAAACAGCCTCCGTATCCCACAGGCTCCTTCATGCCACAGCCGGGTGGTATACCACCGGTGAGTTATACCCCGTACCCAGCCATGCCATACCCAGGAGCATCCTCCGCATCCTCTACTCCGTATCCTCCTGTCGGAAACCTGCCTTATCCATCTTACAACAATTACAACTCTTATCCCTACCCACCAGCTCAGCCAGGCAACCAACCGTACGGAGGATATCCCCCCACGTTTCCTGCTGCTGACAACTCATCAGGGGGCACTATAACTGAAGAACACATCCAGGCGTCTCTCCGCTCGGCTGTGGAAGATAAACTGAAGCGTCGCTTGCGAGAACATTTCTCTCAAAACCATGCGGAACTGCAAACTCTTCGTAGGACACAACAAGAACTCACAGACGGCAAGCAGAAACTGGACGATATCCTCAACCGATTGCAAAGGGAGGAAAAAGAACTGAGTCAGAACGTGACTATACTAGAGGAAAAGGAACAAGAGTTGGAAAAAAGTATAGAAAAGCTGTCAGACCAAGAAAGTGTAGACCCGGATGAAGCCGTGATGACCACCGCTCCTCTGTATAACCAACTGCTTATCGCTTTTGCCGAAGAGGCCACAACTGAAGACGCCATTTACTACATGGGAGAGGCTTTAAGGACAGGAGTTATTGATCTGGATTCCTTCTTGAAGCAAGTTCGAGCACTGTCCAGGAAGCAGTTCACCCTTCGTGCCTTGATGCAGAAATGTAGGCAGAAAGCCGGCCTTGCCTACTAAACTCCGCCTGCTACATCACAAATATTTACTCTTTATTTTAAGTTATAACGTTATATTCTTAGATCTATTCTTCAATGTTATTGAATACAGATCATTATTTGTATTGGAACAAACTATCAATGATTGATTTTATTGACATCCAAATGATTTCTTCATGTACGTTTTTTTAGAAATCCGAGACTTGTGATTTCTACCTCTGCAACCCTTTCTATATCTATACGAGGGGTTTTGTATTTTTTTAACACCATGTAATATATACTTATATAACAAATTATTAGTAGGTACAATAAAGATTTAAAATTACGAAAATATTACTTCTAGTTTTTATTAGTTGATTATGTCACTTAAGTGTCTATGCAGTGCCCTGTACGTGCCTGTACACCATTTAGTGCTGGGAAAAGGAAGGAATTTTTATTTATCTTTTTAGGCACTATCATCAGCTCTGCAAAGTAACTGCTGTAAATTAGGGGCAATAAATTTCTTCATAAATATGTATTCAAGTGTTAACTCCCTTGCTAAAGAAGCTATCACTTGTGGAAATATCAAATATTCCCAAATCCCAATAGACGATGAAGGCTAAAGAAGAACTTCAGACAAGTTAACAGCGGTGGTATATCACCAAACTGTACAAAGGTAAACACTACGCTCAAGCACAACCCGATATCCCAAAGAGCTTTTGGTTTAAGAAGGTGAACTGAGTAAGAAGGAAACATCTACAATATATCAAATGCGTTTAGGCTATAACTATATGAAATCTCACCTAGTGAGATCAAAAATTTGTAACTGCAATGTGTGAGTGTCTCCTGGGTGAAGACGATCTGAACCATATTATTTTTGTTTTTTTTGTTTATGTCCTATTTATGGTAGATTCCCTGAATTGGCCAAGTAAACTATTTTAAATTGTTTTATATATATATTTTTTTTTAAGCACCTCAACAGGCCAGGAGGCCCAATTACAGAGGGGAACAACGTCACAAACACCCAGGCTTGAGAAAAATCCCTTTTGATTTTTGTGTTCTCACCGGGAATCGAACCCGGAACCTCCGTATCGTGAGTCCAGCGTCTTAGCCATTACGCTACGGAGGCCGCAACATGCAAATTCTCCCAACTAACATGCAAATACTACTAAATCCTCTTATCCTTAGACTCCTAGATTTCCTCCATACCCATAAGTACCATCATCATACCATATCCGGTCCCTATGTGGAGCATATGAATTCCACAAACTGCCTCCGGTCCAAGCGATCGGCCGCCAGCTCCCGAGCATCCTCTCAAGTCAAGTCCACGTCCCGTAGCTCTGACGCAAACTGCTGACGAATTGTCAACAGTGGACGACCAGGACGCCGAGAACCTGATGCCTTGTAAAATAGGCAAGCATGGTTAAGGCTCTCGGGAGGCATAATAATACAAATGAAAAAATAAGTAAAAAATTTGTGTTTATTTAAAATTAAGCATGTGTATATTGTTATCATTTTTATACTTATAAAAATATCCAATCTTAATGGAAACAGAAACAATAAATACAATAATTAAAATCCTTTATGCACAATATTGTCTTAAATGCACGAGATTTATTGAATAGCAAATACAAGGAAAATTTTATAAATAAATAATACATCCAAGTATTAATACTTGAACTTAACAACCTTGATATCAGATGACAATTGAGAGCAGAGATTATGTTGCTAATAGCCAGTTTAAAAACTGCAAGTGAGTACAAAGCCAGTAATTAAACAGCCATATTTATATAACATCGTGCAATACACAATGTGTCATGTTATGCATCTCCGGATTCTTTCTTCTGCATTCCATCTTTCTGCTTCTTGGTTTTTTTGGAAATGGCTTCTTGATCAATAGGAGCTGGTTTCACGAAAGGAATGATTTCTTTGAATCTCTCTGGCATCCACTGCTTTAAAGCTTCAGGAACCTAATAAAAAACAATTAGTCAAGAATTAACATTCCAAATTTATTAAAAAAAAAACACATTTATAACATAAGTTTTAAATAAGCGATCATTTATATAACTGGTGTAATAAGAAGTAAAAGAGTGTCTTTCAGAATGAAGGACAATGCGATTCTAGACATCCTATCTGTGAAAAGTATTAAAAATTAAAATGCATCGACTTACCTTGATGCCTTCCTCAGTCTGGTTAACTTCCAGTATGGCACAAATTACTCTCGTAGTGGCACACATGGTTGCGTTAAGCATGTGCACAAATTCAGTAGTCGCATTCATCTTTTTAGTTTGCCCATACCTAAAACAATAAGACTAATGTAAAACATGGTATTTCAATTAGAATTTTATTCAAAAAGTATGATGGTACAATGTCGACTATTCGAATGTTGGTTGTTAGGAAGGAACTGTGTGTGGGGCTCTATCCACAAGCTGATCCTTCCAGTCTCAGGTAACATGGCAGACATCAGGCCCCTCCGGATTGGTGCTCCGTAGATGCCTGTATTGCCATATTACATTAATTATGGTAAAATGTCGACTATTTGAATATGTTGTTAGGAAGGAAGTGTATGTGGGGCTCTATCCACCAGCAGATCCTTCCAGTTTCAGGAAACATGGGAGACTCTAGCTCTTGGTCGTTGCTAGGTAGATGCCTGTATTGCCATGTTACACTAATTATGCACCACTAAATTTTTGTTCCAACGCTCAAATTAACAATTGCAAAACAAACCACTTCTCTTAGAGAAATGAAAAAAAATCAACAACATTTTAGACTACCGGTGTAAAAATAAGATAAGGTAGGTATTGTTTTTTTTTTGCTGACAGATAATATTTATGTTATTTTAACACCATGATCATACCTGACCAACAATCTCCTAGCTTGGTAGTCCAAGCAATTGCTGCAGGAGACTAATTCCCTAAATGCACCAGATCCCGGGAACCAAGCCTCGAGATCCAGTTTCTTAGAAGCGGCGTGATTCAGGGCCCCGGAGACGATGTTCACTATCCTGTAGGGGATCCCCAGAGACTTGCAGAAGCTCTCGGCGTTGTTTATCATCTCGTCCATCAACTCCCAAGACTTGTTGTCGTGGGGGGATGTGAGACAGAACTGCTCCACCTTCTCAAATTGGTGCACGCGGAATATTCCACGCGTGTCACGACCGTGAGATCCAACCTCTTGTCTGAAGCAAGTTGATATGCCAGCGTACCTAAAAACATGGAACAAGTGAATTTCTCCGTACTTTATATCGTCGCCGTTCAGGCAAAAGTCACTAACTGAGGCCTAAGAAAATTTTGATTTGAATCATAATTCATATAAAAAGTTACGAAGTTCAATAGGCAAATGTAGCTTTCTCCATTTATTTAGTAATATAAATGGTATTTAGACCAAGGAAAACACTTAAAAAGATAAGATTTGATCACTCTTTTAAGCAATATAAAATCACAAACTTTGATTATCTCAAAACAGTGTTTCTAAAACGTAAATTCTTGACAAAACCTAATATATTTAATTAATTACTTGATAGGCAGAGATGATTCAGGGAGCCACTCATCCCGGTGGTAAGCGGCAATTGGCTGCTCGGATGTGGCTATTAAATACTTCTCATCCGTAGGGGCGCCATCTTCAGCTTTGTCAGCCCCCTTTCCAATCACCTTGTACAGTTCCTCGTCGAATTGTGAAAGTTGCGCCACTTCTTGCATAATCTATAATAAATATTATGTACATACAAAAAAGTTATCATGACTTTTAATAATTCATCTATGGATCTAAAAACCTAAATATATTAAGGCGATTAGGTCTTAGCATATATGATGCTGAAAACAGATTTTATTAAAAGCTGGCGAATGCTCCACCCCAACTTGTTTCCTACTTTATTAATGATTATTTGAAAGTAGCACCGAAATTAAAAAAAATTTCCTCGACGGCAATCAATCACCGCGTATGTAAAGTCACCGACTGAGTCATTTAAAGTTATTTTAAGTGCTGGTAAAAACAAACAAAAAAACTACATTATACGTAAGGTTATTTAAAGAAAATATTGATTGCCATAAGTTAAGTTAAATCAAACTAATATGTTTTTTTCTCTACCCGTAAAAATGTTCACATTTGAGTTTCGCGGTGATGGATTGCCATTGACGATGCAAATATTTCTTTTACCGAGTGCGAATACGTGACTCGGGCGTGGACGTGAAAGGTTTTGTTTCAATTTGTCATGCAGCTTGCTATTTAGTTTGGCGGAGATGACGTAATAATATAAAGATTTATTCATTCATTTTATTTTGCTTTATTTTAGTTGTTACAAAAAACCGACTGCTGTGTGGTAGATAAGTTTGAGAAATAAAAAAATTTTAGACACTCTTTCACACCAAAATAAAACTGGAAGGTAAGTGGTTATATTATTTATTTTTTTAATACCTCTTTACGCATGAAGAATGGAGTGTACAGCGGAGTGTACCCCTTTTCAAGTAAAGTGTGAAGTGAGAGCTGGATGAGGGCGTGTTCGAGGAAGACCGCAGCTCCTTTTAGGTAATACCCACGACCACCGGACACCACTGCTCCTCTCTCGCCATCCATGCCTTACAAAGTTTTTAGAAAATTAAAAATGGATATTTAAACTAGGACTGCAGTTCAGATGAAAAATTGTCAATGTTCTAATTCTACTTTCTTTTTACTAACTCGACTCCAAAAGATTAACATCGATACTGACTTGACCCTACAATATGTGTGTAGATTTTGCCGATCATTGTTTTATTATTCACATATGATTTTTACGATGGTTTGGTCATGTGGAGCGAATGAGTGATGAAAGAACGGCTAAAAGAAGTTTAAATGCAAGTGTGCCTGGATGTAGAAACCGAGGAAGGCCGAGAAAGACATGGCATGACCAAGTACGACAAGTACTTGAAAGTGGACATGTGAAAAGTCAAAATTATCGGCGTATGTGCATGAGAAGATGTATGAATGTAGAGGCAGCAAAGGAAGTATGTCAGGACCGAGTGGTATGGCGTTCTATCCTCTCTCTCTACCCCTACGGGGATGTGTAAATGCAAGTGTGCCTAGATGTAGAAACCAAGGAAGGCGAGAAAGACATGGCATGACCAAGTACGACAAGTACTTGAAAGTGGACATGTGAAAAGTCAAAATTATCGGCGTATGTGCATGAGAAGATGTATGAATGTAGAGGCAGCAAAGGAAGTATGTCAGGACCGAGTGGTATGGCGTTCTATCCTCTCTGCCCACCCCTACAGGGAAATGGCGTGATGGTTAGTTAGTTAGTTATATGATTTTTGGTGAATCCGTGTTTCATTTGGTTTCTGTTGGGAATTACCCAAAACACATAGCAGATATAATTGAATCCACAACTTTGACTCTATATTAGGCTCGGCTTGTAGCTCTCAAAATTACTAAAAGTCTTAAGGCTGCACTTGAGGCCAGCTTTTATAAATTTTTTCACATATATTTTATCTAGGGAAATACTGAGATCGATTTTGAAAATATTGTATGACGGACGCGCCGACCATTCAATATTCCAACCAGTTTTCGCTTTATACGGGACAATTTGCAAACTACACAAGAAACTGTACAGAAATTGTACATCCAGTGTCAACTATTGATGTATAATTTTTTTCTGTTTGATAGTACATATTTATGTTATTCACTCTGTATTTATACAGATGCTCTTATCATAAAATTATTGATTTATTGTTTGTAACAACTACGAAGGCAAAGATCTATTTACGGTCATTATTTCATTTAATCAACATATGGTTCTGTCCAGCAGATGAATAAACTTTTTTGTAAATTTCCTACAGCCAAATTTACAAGAACTATCATTTTAGAATCAAGAACTGAGTATCTATCAATTTAGAAACACAATCCTCCTTGTTCTTTACTTTACCTAGGGCTCATGTATTGCCTCATATGTTCGCTTAAATTACATTCTAGGCTTGGCACAGCAGTATAGCTAAATAACCCAGCAAAAAAATCCGCCAATACATAAGTATGTAATAAAATAAATAATGTAGAAGCAAGTAACTTGGTAACTAATTCTATAACTTTGTAAGCCCTTTTTATTGCTTAATACTTTTTATTTGGGTTTACAAGGGAACGTATGTGACATTTTAAATTAAATATCAAGATTTACTATTGACAGATTTTTGTCATACTTCCAATTTTTAAGCTTGATTTAAGGTAATTTTGCATGGCCATATCAACCAACAGGTTCAACTCTAGTTAGAAAAATAAATAGTATTTCTCTCAGATAGAATGGGTTGATGCGAAATAACTCACCATCGATCATGTGAATAAGATCTACGTGGGAGTATTTATTCTTTATACTACAATCTCCAAAGGTTCTCTCGACTTTGTTTTCATCCTCATTATCAGAAACGGGAACACTCTCGTGAAGATGGTTGCCGACTTTCTCGGAGAGCGTCGTTCCTGATCTTCTCTGCCACCAGCAAATCCTGGTCATTTTGAACAATGGCGGCATCTACCAGGGCACGCACCTGTAGAATATATAAGTCTAAACAACTTGATGCTTGTAGAAGTGTATTGAATTACAAGTTAAACAAAGTTCAATATTTTTATCAGGACTTTATCGTGGTTGTATTATTTAGATTCAAAGTACTTTTTCATAATGGGGTCACCTTTTTAATTTGGTTGATGGTCAAAACTTTCATATCTTCAGATGTAACATTCTCTAAATCTTTTATCATATTCTCTGGAACTGCCTCAGCTTCATCTCCCAACGGTTCCTTCTTCTTCATTTTCTCTCCAATCTCTTTGCTGCATACATTTTTGAACTTATTCCAGTTATCGGCTTTATGTCTTAACTGTCTCCACAAAGTATCTTGTTCGATGACGGAATTTACTAAGGCGATATCTTTGAACCGTTTCTTCTGGTTCTCCCGGACTTTGTCTGCATTGGCACCCTTATCTTCCCGGAAAAGGTCTAGATCCAAAACCATGGTGACTTTATTTTAGAAATGTTCCGCTTTTACTCTTACTTCGCACAAATATTGCACAAAACGACAAAACTGACAAAACGTGGCCGACGAAACGTCAGTGCAAATTCGGCAGAAAATGACGCAAGGCTTAGCAACTTATCATATAGCATAGATTAATATATACTGTTTGCTTATGGTACGCCGGCCGGCCGTAGTTCCATCTACCTCATCGGATACACGAACAAATCGATCGTGTAAGTCATCTTCGATAAAAGTTTTTTTAATATGTATAAAAAACAAATTTCATGAAAATCCGTCGGTCGTATCACGAGAAAAATGGGTACTTCCGGTGTACTTTTTTAGACCCGAATTTATTTGGATTCTTTTTGTGTACCTACTCATATCATATTACGATATACCCACTCAAATATTCATATTTTGGTACTGTTTTCAAACCGACCGAAATAACTGTGTCAGAAAGTCGGAAACAAGTTGTGGTAGAGTTGGATTCTAATAGGGATTATTATATTTGGGTAAGCGACGATATTGTAATCGGTAAATAAATATTCAATTTCATTGATTCGTAAATATAAAAGACGCGTGTGGAAATACATGAATAAAATAATATACCTACCTACAAAAAAAACAATTCCGCTTAAAAGTGGTTAATCGTATTAATGAAATATTTATTTATCAAATTATTTTATTTACAGTGGATATCTTTTAGAAAACCTATAAAAAGTCAATTATTTTAGTTCAAGAGTTAAACTTTGAAGTGGTTTTTAAATGGTTGCAAAAATTTTACGAAAGCATTTTGATCTAAAAATGCTAGTTTTAATAGTTTAATATCATTTACTTAGTATTTGAACAAAGCTGTAGTTATTAATTTGCTTATCGACAATTTTCAAAAATGTTTTAAATTGTTTTCCGGGTTCAGCTTTTGTCGCTAAGCCGTAAAAATAGTAGGTAGGTACCAAAATATCGAATAATATGAAAAAATTAATTACTAGTTGCTACTGTTTTGATCTGATGCGACGAGATTGCTCGTTGGTAATTTGACAGTGCTACCAATAACCAAGCTAAATTCCCGTCAACTCTCGCTGTTGTCAAATGTCAAACTGCTGATTTGGATTTTGCGGTAGGCGAATGACATTTTCGGGTGTGCGTTTAATTTTTTGTTTAACTTTCATCTTATGGATTTCAACTAAACGGTATTATAATCTAATGTCTTTTTTTATTCTCATTATTATAGTGCACTGCAACACCCTTATTTTGCTGTACTATCTTTTCAAAACACAATATTTCTACTTGTTTATTAGATTGCCCCGCAACAATGATATCAGTGATATTTGATTCCATCCGAGAGTAAATGCAAATCAAAATTAGAACATGATATTTGATTAAACGGCATTGTAAATGATGTAAAATGGAACACGTCATCACTTAGCGCGAGTTATTTTTATTAAATTGTGCAATTAATTTTGGTTTTAGGCCATGTTAAAATGATTCCCATTAAAGATAACCATGATATCGCGTGTTTTCTGGTCACAAAGCACTCATGGAAGGGAAAGTACAAAGAGGATTTTCTCCATCGGGACGCAGGGGATCACAACTTACAACCCGGATAAGTTGGAGGTGACAAACAGATGGACGTATTCGGATATTATCACCCTCACATCTTCTGGGAAACATAATGCATCCACCTCTAATGAGTTTTCCTTGACGATGAGGAAGGATCGCAAGATAGACACTATGAAATTCTCATCGGAACACAAGAACATTGTGCTGACTGAAGCGTTCAAGTATCGCCACATGTTTGCTGAGAAACCCAAAGAAGCCTATGTGAGTAAAAGTGTTAAAATACTTGATAAATTAGTGTCGTAAATAATTTCCATGTCAATTGTCACAGTCAAGATAGTTGTTTAATAAATGTGAATTAAGCCAATGTTTTTATATTTGCTTTAATTGCTTAACGTTTTGATATCAACTAAATCGGTCATTAAACCAAGATTTCCAAGTCAATTGTCACAGTCAAGATAGTTGTTTAATAAATGTGAATTAAGCAAATGTTTTTATATTAACTAAATCCGTCACTGAACCAAGATCTGGCCCAAGAACAAAGAAACATCTTGGTTAGATAAAAAGTTTGTTTCTCTACTTAAATATTACTTTCACATACAATCAAAGCAATGGTTTAAAATAAAACATATCCTTATTGAAATAAAAACATTAATTTATATTATTACTTAATTATCAACCTCGAATCACTGATTGTTTACCAGTGTTTTCAAATTCTTGGGTGGCACAGTTTAAACCCGCGCTGTGCAAGCGGTTGCCCTGCAAGGCGTCGGACCCTCCAAAATAAATAAGTCCAGTATGTCAAAAATCTTTTTAGTCAATGGTAAGTAAACAGTCAATACACTTCGGTATCTATGCAACAACGTGTGAGTGTGACCGATCGCTTTCTTTTCCGGCGACAAACGATTGCAAGTAAGATAGAAATATACTTAGAGTGTCTTAGCTTATTAGATCTATTGGTCACCATCAATGGGAGAAAAAATAGGCATGATAAAAATCTTTCTTTGATTGTTACTTAATTCTAGCGTACTGACACACCTACCCTCAGTCTTTCATAAATATATTCTTCTCTACTCGCAAAATGTCCTGCATTGACTTTTCACAAAGTTAGCCGCCCTACCCATACCTAATTATAAATTTTGTAATTTTTAGCGGTACGAAGCTTACAAACATCACTGGAGTGACACTCGCCTTCCTGTTGTCCTAGAGGTGACTCCTTGTTCATTGGACCAGCTAGATCCCGTTACCAACACCCCCTTTGGCCAGCTATTGTTACAACGAAATTGAGGGTATCATAGGAGTGCAGGACTATCCCGGTGGTTTTGTCATCGCTTGCGGTGGATTCAGCCGATTGCATCTGTTTGCTGCGTCTAATCATAATGAAATCAGAAACAAGATTGTCGAAGCCGCTTCGAATACTCTGGGAATATCCATAAAAGTATTGCCAGCGGCTATTACGTTGGAAGACTTTCAAAATCAGAGATTTGGTAAATATTGGTAAGTTATGCATGTTCATTTTCACTGAATATTGTACCATGTACTACAATTCTTATGTATTTTTTGTACCATACCTTTTTAATTTTAATTTTTTGTTATTTTTTAAAATAATAGAAACATTCAAGTTCTTATGATATACTCAAATATTTAAATTTCGGGGCTGCTTTCAAATAGTCGGAAACAACTGTGCCAGAAAGCAGGAAACAAGCTGTGCAGGAGTGGTATTCGAACCTAGAGATTTCAATCCGGAGTCCCCGAATCTACCACTAGACCATGACCCGGTTTAAAATACCTACATATGTATTCACTGTAGTTTGTTCATAGATAGTACATTTTAATATTTAGAGTTGAATATATTTTAAGCTCTTTTAATGTAATTTTAGAAGTTATTTAAAAATATGGGGTATTTGTATTTAACGGAATAGTCCTTCGAATTCAGCAGATAACCTATTAAGAGCAGACATATTTACCAAGAGGGAAGATAACATCACAACATGATTGCAAAACAACTAAGGACAAAATAATATGTTTTTATTCAGCTCATATTTTCTATTGCATGCAAAATATTAGACATTTATTTTTATTGTCACTCTTGCAAAATATAATGTTTTGTTTTTAGCGGGGATCTTCATCAAACATCTGTCAGTGAGTTTGTTGTACACAAGGTAAACTCTCTGCGTCACATTGAGCCGCCACGCAGAACATTGTGCCTCTCTGACACCTGCATCTTGGAAAGGGACCCTCAGACGTATTCCGTCTGCTGCCTGAGGCCTCTGGTTGATATCTGGTCCCTCGTCAGGGACCCATCAAATCCTCAGTTGTTCTTCATCGAATATATGAATGGACAGATGCGATGCTACTTGGCTGCAGAACGGTGAGATTTTATATCAATTTTCAAATTATTTTATTTTAATCAATCTTTTCATGGCTGTTCTAAGACACTCATCTACATTGCATTCAGTTGACCTAACCTGTTGATAGGCCATACTTACATGGTCAGGTAAAATGATCATGCATCAAATTCAACAATTTACAGCATGTATTCTTAAAAATAATAATAAAATACAGCAACCCTTTGAGTTTTGTTTTCCACTGGCTAATTTCTACACTAATTTGTTTGTTAATACGCAACTTGTCTATTTATATCAAGATCCATTTTATATGAATTGGAAATCACAACTTCTTTATTAAACAAACGCAGTTGGATTTAGAATTTAAAAAAAAATCCAGTGGTTTTGATTTATGCAATTACTTAACTTTTGTATTTTATTCCAGAGATGCACTCCTTGCCAGTTTATTAGATGGGGTGAGATCCTCGGGAAATAGAGATGTCCATGTAAAAATGCAACCAACTCCTAGAGGAAAACGACTTGGACCCTTGCATGTTCCAGTAGATGAAGAAACTGAGTCAAATCACTTAAGGCAAGGGATATTAAACTATGAATTGCAATTTTGACCAGCTTATGAAAGGAGATTTTGCAACATTTTTCACAGAATTTACGGATTAATTAGGTCTTGTAACATTATTCTATCAAAATTATTATAGTTGGGTTAAAATTTTATTTATTTATTACAGGTTTTTGATCAGTGCAACTGGACATTTTCGCCAAGATGTCATCGAAAGGTTTAATGCTAATGTTGCATATTCAGGACTACTTTATTCTGTTAATCAAGATGTAAGTACAATTATTTCATATTTTGGTCATTTAAAAATATCTCGAAATAAGCATGTTTATTGACTACATGTTTTTTGCAGCGATTATTTTCCGAGAACAAAGAAAAGCTTATTGCTCAAGCTCTCCAAAGTTTGGTGCAGGGTCCAGACAGTGCTAAGGATACCAATTCTGCTGCAGATTTAGAGGCACAGTTCCACGCTCTGAGGAGGCTCGGAGCTAGTAAAGTTGGATTTGCGGCTTTCACAACGATGAATGGGTAAGTCGTGTCCATAATATCCAATATTCCAAAATTAAAACATAATTTCTTGTATTGAGAAATGTAATTCTTATTACTATAAATAACAAATTTCCAAACTTTCTCCCACCCCCTCTAAACTGTACCAATTTAACCACTTAATGCTTTTGAACGAGCAGTGTTCACGCGCAGCGCGTGACATATCGCGCCAACTCAAGCACTGCTAGCATGGTTCGACTTGCTTGCGTTACATACGATCGAACTGAGTCGTGGAGGTTCACGCCAATCCGAGCACTGCTCGCATGTTTTGACTTGTTTGCATTACAAATAAGTTTGACAGCTTTTAAATTATGTAAACACTTAAAATAACCTGATGTTTTTTGTTTAATTTTTGTGAAAAACCCGAGCATTGAGTGATTAAGAACTTGACTGTATCCAATGCCTGTTTCTAGATTTCGAGAATCTCTCGGCTCTGCTGTAGTGGCGTCACTGCGGAAGGGGGATCCCGGGGTTGCCCATGCCGCTCTGGATGCACTGTGCGCCCTGCTGCAGCCCATGCACGCCGACTATGACCTCAGGCAGGAGCAGCTGAATAAATCCTCCCTCCTCTCTTCCAAGAACTTTTTGGAAGGGCTCCTGGATATGTGGACGCAGCATGTTGTAAGTTGATGATTGATTTAAGCTTATTATTTTTAATTGTTATAATAATAATAATCGAATGGTTGGATAATCGGCGTGCGTGCATGAGAAGATGTATGCATGTGGACGAAGCAACGGAAGCAACAGTGTGGTGTGGCGTTCTATCCTCTGCCTACTCCTTCGGAGAGAAACGGAGAAACGGTGTGATGATTAGTTAGTTATCTAGTTTATAAAACTATAAATTTGAAAATCATATATTCAAAAGACATGCCATTTTAATCAATATTAATTGGACAAAACAGTTTTTACAGTCGCAAGGATGCTGATAATGATTTTATGGTTTTTAACTCTCATCTGCTATATTTAAATAAAAGAAAATTCCTAGAATGGATCTATTTATGTATGTACATTGGTTATTTGGAACCTCATTGTTTTTCAGTACCAATGTAAAAATTAATAATAGAGTATTCTTAATTTCTACGATGACTGTATAGGTTATATTATTATTTTAGTACTTTAACTCAAATGTAAAAATCGCACATTGAAAATCCAAGCCTTTCTAAACATCTTTTTTAATAATATTGTTTTATCACTTGTATCATTCAAATCTTCGCTAAACACATGCGAGTTCCTGTGTAGATTATTGGCCACATGACCAACTTGTGAATTATAATCATACATCCCTATACATGAGTATTATACTATCTACACATTTAGACCAGTTAATATAAATATGTTTGTATGGATTAATTGCACTTTGGGGGATAATGTTGCAATATAAAAGATAAACACTTGGAAAATTTATTGACAATTATCCTCCATTTCTAATGAATTATTAGCCAACAAATCAATAAAAATTATATTTTGGGTGAATGAAAAATGGAGAACTGGTAATTTTGCACATAATGGCTTCTTTAAAACTATTTAACCATAGTAATGATCCCCGGAAAAAAAAAGAAGTAAATATATAAATATTTCAAATCCTCCAAAAGCGCATTTTTTTATGTCTTGTTTTATTCACTTATACCTAAAACAAGGGATTTTTTGTTTACTATAATTTAGCGTTAAATAGCAAATTGAGGTATTTCTCATGATCCAACTCCCATAAAAATACAAAATCACAAAAAATGCTTTGTAAAATAGCAACACTTATATTATAAAAATCAATTTACAGAGGTATCTTTAATGCAATCTAAAAACTTACTCGACTAATTTAAATTTAGTAGCTTGTAAATAAAAGCATAAATAATAATATATTATCTATTTTCTTTCTTTTTCAGAATCAGGGCAGTGGAGCTCTTGTAGTGGCAGCCATGTTGGATTTCCTTACCTTCTCGTTGTGTGTGCCTTATAGTGAAACAACTGACAGTAAACACTTTGATCAGCTCCTAGAGCTTGTGGCATCGAGGGGACGATCAGTATTTAGGTTATTCGAGGTAAGAGAGTGTTACAATTAGTCAATTTTTTTCATAAAATATATAACAAATAAATGTAAACCTAACAGATATTCTTAAATCGAGGTATCAATATAAAGGTTTATTTGCAGAAACACCAAGAAATGCATTTTTAAATTAAGTTTTTGTAAATCCTTGAGAAGGTAGAAATCTTGACTCAAAAAAAATACCTTAGATTTTTTTTTTTAATCAATTTTTTTCTAGTTTTCTGTTTTAATATATATTGCAAAATTTTGTGTACAAATTTTAAATGAATATCTTGAGATTCATCAATTTGCAATGAAGTCAATGATGTGTAAGCTAAATGTACGGTCTTCAAATATTTAATTACGATTTCAGCATCCATCAATGGCAATTGTAAAAGGCGGGGGTCTGGTGATGCGCGCCCTGATAGAGGAGGGCAGCGCCGACCTGGGGGCCCGGATGCAGTCCCTCGCCCTGGCGGAGGCTGCCCTGCCCCGGCATCTTCTGCTGGCCCTGTTCGGGGGCTCCTCCCGGCCGCAGCAGAGGCACCTGTCTCGCCACCTCGTAGGGCTCTGGGCCACGGGGCACCCCCCCGCCATGGGGCTGCTGAGAAGAATTCTGGTAGAAATATTTATTAAAAATAGTATTGTTATGTAGCAGTTTTACACCTAACCTAAAAATAACAAATAAATATTTGACAGATCATCAAAGCCATAGATAAAGACAAAATGCCGATTTCGAAGTTACCAACTGAAATGGTGTAGAATTCCCAAAGGAGCAAAATGCCAACTTACGAATTATGAATAGTTAGCTCTATTGGCTCGTTGGTTCTGTGTGTGGCTATTTCCCTTTTACGCCCCATTTTCCTTATCTCAGAAGTGTTGTAGGAGGAATAGAGATTAAACTTTAACCTTTAGTTAAATTAAACGGTAGTGTGATCACTTAACTTTACATTTGTTTCTTCTCTGAGCGGTTGATGGGACCCTCTTACACTAATTTTGGACAAGACAGGAGAACGCTGAGCTTAATCGAACTATTTTTATTACTTATTTGAATTTATCCCTGAAAAGAGATCTTTTTGTTCATCCGTTGAAGCTAGCACGTGGCAACACCTCATACTTGAATTCCTAACCTCAATCTGTTAAAGTTGCCTTTCAAACCATACTTTTATAGAGGTTACGCTGCAGGTTCGCTATATAACAAGGCAGAAAAAAATTGTGTTTTGCTCCATACGTGGGTTGGTTAGAAGAAATTGCCACCTAGCAATGAACCCACCTTATGTTTTTTTTTGTTTCTTTTAGCCGTCTGGCCTACTCAGCTTCCTGGACTCACCCGACAAGGTTCCCCAGTCAGCTCTCGACGAGGAAGGGATGTATGAAAGGGACAACCTGAAGCTTGCGCAGGACGCAAGCAAAAACAAGAAGGGACCCCAATGGCAGGCCATCGAGAGGCAAATCAGAGTTGTGGAGAAACATTGGGAGGTACAGCTTCTTGAACAATGCTATATCTAATTAAAATTAGCAAATAATTTATTTTAAGACTTGTAGATATGGGCATTTGGACTTGTATTGAAGATCAAAATCAAAGAAGTTTATAATTTTATGCACTGTATAAAAATTAAAAAAATTTCTTCGCAACCATTTTTTTTTTCTAACAAATGACAGTTTACTTATTCGAATTTGGAAACAAAAGTTATTTTCACTTTTTTTGAAGTAGGTACCTACTTGAATCAAGTACCTACCTACATAAAAGCGGTTCTTTAACCAACAAATTGTGTTTATAGATTAGGCAGCACTCATACAATTGAATGAATTTTCAGCATTACACCCAGTTAGCCTTGCAACATTGGGGCGCGCATACAGGCATAGTTATAGAGCGAAAGCAAAAACAGCAAGAGAGACCAATAGTACTGAGGAAAAGAAGAGAGAAGATTAAGGCTGACGCCAACTGGCCATTGTTTTTCTATCAATTCACTAAGGACCACGCTTTACCTAATTTAATATGGAACCATAAGGTAAATAAGATTTTAAAAAGCCTATTATGTTTCTATTCTATTTGATCATAAAAAATATCCTTACTCATCCTTGTTTTTCAATCCCGAAACATTATTATCTATTTCTTAAAATCTTTTATCCTTTTTTTAGACTCGAGATGAACTAAGAACCACTTTAGAAAGTGAACTTAGATCATTTAACAGCGATCGAGAACTCGGTGGTACAGCTCTTGTAGCATGGAATCATACAGAACTGGAGCTTAACTATCGCTGTTTGCAAGATGAAGTTCAAATCGGAGATTACTATTTAAGATTACTTTTAGAAACTGAAGATTCACCTGATTCCCCTATACGAAAATCGTAAGTATTCACTGAAAAATTTCTATCATATTCCAACTGACTTTTGCATACATATTTCGAATTTTTAGGGTTGCAAGTTGCATAAAATAATATGTGTTGGAAAATTCTAATAAGTTTTACTTTTCTAATAAATTTTCATGTTGGTAGTATTGCAATAAACTGTTCCAATTTCAAATTAACTAATGGGTGCCATTTTTTATTTGTTGCAATCAGCTGTGATTCATTTATTTATTTTTCCACTGAAGATTGTAATTCTAATAGTATTTTACGCTCATAAATGGAAAATATATTAATCTCAGATGCTGTCGATTGCTTTACATTGACCTAGTTTAAGAAAAAACACTTTGCAGATTTTACATTCAAAATTATTATTTCAGTTTTTTTTCCCTATTCTTACTTTCATGTAATAAAATGATCAAGATACACTGTAGTGCCCTATGCACCATTGGGTGCAGATAAGGGAGAGTAGTAGTGTAGTATTAATTGTAAAATTTAGTATCTTTTGTTTTTTTTTTCATACTTGAAAGTAGAGAAAGTAGAGAAATAAAAGTATCTTAAACAAAAGTGGTAATATAAGTAGCTATTTTCAAATGAAATTTATAATTTTTTTGTTTGTTGTCATTATTGTGTTTTTTTTTTTCTAGATATGAATTCTTCAATGATCTTTATCATAGATTTTTGCTATCACCAAAGATAGAAATGAAATGCATGTGTCTTCAAGCCATGTCTATTGTGTATGGGAGATATTATGAAGATATTGGACCTTTCAGTGATACCAAATACATTGTACAAATGCTGGAAAGAGTAAGTTGAATATGTTGTGTTTTAAAAAATAAACTCATTAAAATAGTCTTATTCCTAGTTTTCTTCAATATCACTCCTAATAACTTTCTTAAATAATTTTCAAGTTTTCTATCTTCATGTCAAAAAGTATGTTCTTTTCTTTTTTTAATTTTATTTTTCGGCATTCACAGAAAATTATTGTATGTATTTATTTTAAAATTAAATGTTGTGTGTATTTGTCCTCAGTCAGTTGACCGAATGGAGCGCGATCGTCTCGTCATCTTCCTGCACAAGCTGATCCAGCACCGGCGAAACGTCCGCGACGTGCTGGAGTGGAACGGGATCCGCATCCTCGTGGACCTTATGACCCTGGCGCACCTGCACACCTCGCGGGCCACCGTGCCCACGCAGACCAATGTGCTGGAGGCGGCGCCCAACTCCGGCCACTCCGGTGCGGACAAGGAGTGGTACTACAATGTGGAGAAGCCGCAGGGGCAGGTGGAGAGGACGGGACCGGTCTCCTTCCAAGATGTAAGTCACTACTGCAAGGTCAGCGGAATAATTACGTACACAATCGTAATTAGTTGGAAAAAATGACAAAATAGACTGAATGGTGTTGAAATAAGATCACTCAGGCAAATTTGTGGAAACACCATGTATAAAAGGCAGTGGCGTGCACAGAGTTTTGAATCAGGGTAGGCAGTATAAAAAACAAACAATAATTCCATTCCATTTTATGCACCAAAACTTTTTTGCTAGAAGCTCAAATAGGTCTAGTCAAAGAAGAAACCGAGTGCTAGAAATACCACATTGTAAATCACGACTTGCTCAGAGACATGCACATTTTATTGCCCCCAGTTTAATTCATTCTTTTTTAACTGACAAAAAATGGCATTGTCA
>JAGVSP010002840.1:0-26597 GCA_022494985.1 Micrasema minimum
AAGTGCTTCGAGGATTGGAAAAAAAACGTTGGCATAAATGTATTATATCCGAGGGGAATTACTTTGAAGGGGACAAAATAGATTATTCATGAATAAATAAATACTTTTTGAAAAAATATAAAATTCGCGATACTTTTTAACACAATTTTTAACATAGTCAAAAATTAAATTCCCTGGTTGACAGGTTTTTTACAGACAGATATGAGACCTCTGTACTGCCGTTATCAAATTCCCATATCTGATTAATATCTCATAATAATACATAATCATAGTATTTTCATTTTATTAATTTCTAACTCATGCATAGCCAAGTATTTGTAACTGTTTTGATTTAGTTTATAGCTTTTTCATCACCTGCCCGGTCACTTCCAGCACTGTCGCCACCACTTACCAGTGTGTCCTGTGAGGAGGTCGGGCAAGTACGGCAGTTTCTTGATCAGTATGATGGAGTCGTAGGCGCTGGGTTGCAGTAGCGACGCTACGGCGTTGGCCACGAGTACCGCGGTCACCAGGGGGACCACGTGCGTCACCTGTCCCGTCATCTCCAGCACTATCACGGCCACTGAGACTGTGTGCGTCACGGCACCGGACACGGCCGCCGCACCCACACACGCATACCCACCTACAGAACAGAAATAGAGAGTAAAGAGACGTATGAACACTTTTGATAGCGCTGCATACACACTATACAATGCAGTCTTATTAAGTTGAATTTTTGATGCAGCTATGAGTAAAAAAAACTGACAAAGACGTCAATGTAAGTTCAAAGGATAATATCACGGTTATTAATTCACGGATTGACAAATGGATAATGCAGATTGTTTTGTATTTTCCTATTTAATTTTATCGCATTCACAGAAAGATGTATTTTTACACTTACCGGGTAGAATAGGAGAGAAGTATCCCCCGTAGCGGAGTCCCATAGGAAAAGTGGCATGAACTAATTCTCCAACTAGACGACCGAGCCCAGCGCCGATCTTAAACACCGGAATAAAGATTCCCGCCGGAACTGGGATGGTGGAGGCCACTATAGTAAGGAAGAACTGAAAAAAAATAAACACAACAGTTTTATGAAAAAAGTTTTACATCGGTGTGAGGTTAAGCTTAAAAATAATCAGTAAATTATGATTCCGTGCATCCTCTGAAGTCTTTGACGTAAACTACCGACGGATTGCTCAGAGGCATGCACATTTTATTGCCCCCAGTTTAATTAATTCTTTTTTAACTGACAATAAAATGGCATTGTCAAATTTTCCAAATTTTTCACCTTTTAAAAAATTAACACAAAGTTGTATACATAGTGTAAAGGTAGAATCATTCTTACTATAAAGACCATAAGAATAACACAATCTACGTAATTTTTTATTTTATATATTATAATTATTTCCCTTCTTCTTCTTTTTTTCCGATATAAAGATACCAATATCTTGTTTTTTTTTTTTTAACTATCTTTATTTTTTATTTTTTTTTTTTTTTTTTTTTTTATTTTATTTGTTTGTGTGGACAGCCAACAGACATACACTTATTTTAAATATATACAACATTAATTTCTAAACAATAATGTCCACTTAAAGGCCATCACTTAAGTACTAAAAATATTGAAACATTTATTATTGTTGCAAAGTACCCATCCTGTACACAGTTGCTTATTTGTAATATGTGAAGCATAAATTAAAATGTTTTAAAGGAAAAGTAACATAACTGAAAAATAAAATTGGCATTTTTTAGAAATTAAAATTTAGAAACAATAAAAAAAAAAAAAAAAACTATAATACCTAGATAATCAATGTATGTACAGGATAGGTACTCATCACATACCTTATTAGATTAACTAAATAACATAATTTTTAAAACAAAATACTTAATTTTTAAAACAAAATACTTAATTTTTAAAACAAAATACTTGCAGCATCTTTCTTCAACCTATCCAATTTAATATGAGTTAAGTCTTGATTACATTATCTGTTATTTTTCCATTTTTACATGACTTTATTTTTCTCTTTTGCCACGTGCATACTGTTTGACTTTCACAGTATACCCACAAACCGGCTATGCCTTGGTGGGTTTTTTGTTTATTATTTTTTTTTATGTATATGTGTTTTTATTGTATTTTCTTTGTAAACAAAAATTTTTCAGCAGTTTGTATCTCAGTAAAATTGTCAGCAGTTGGTGTACATGATGTTGAGAAACCTTGCCTTGCAACATAGGCAAGCATGGTTAAGGCTCTTGGAAGATGCACATTGTATATGGCCCAGCCTGTTGAAGCGCCATCGCCTGATGACAGACAGTTCACACCGAAGACTGCAGAGTTGACTACATACTCGGAAGTATATTACGCTTAAATTACAAACACACCTAAAAGGTCATTTTAAAATTAAAATATACAATATAATAAATATACTCACAGTGGAAACGGTGAAGGCGGTGAGGCTGACAAAGACTCCGGAGTGAGGAGTCGTCCAGTGGCGGAGGATCTCGGCCTGGTCAGCGGGGAGGTCGTCCCCCGTCCACGTGAAGTTGGCGAACAGACTCATCACCTGAAAACCGGTACAAGGATTAAACGAAAACACTTCAAAAATGAAGATTCGACCCCACTTTTAAGCGCAATTAAAACATGAAAATTGATTATTCGAAAACAGTGTCTCTAGAATTAGTTTAGTATTGGTGGTGCCATATACAGGGTGTAACAGAACTCGATGTACAAGCGGAAAACCAGTGAATCTACGTCATATTTGGAGTCAATTTGTGAATTTTTTTATTTTTATTAGACCCATGGTTTTCGAGAAAATCTAGTTAGAAGTTGATTTTTTTTTTCGTGAAATCTTTCAAATTGTTATTTCATATCATCAACCTAATAAAGTTAATACTATCTAAAAAGATAACTAAGCCAAATACCGAATTTGCAATAACAATAAAAGCAATTATAGCAAGAATAATTGGGTGGGGGGGAGCTTTTAGTAACCATATCAAGCCTCTGGAAATTGCTCAAAAATTAATAATAAAAATAATGCTCCATAAAAAATAGAACATTTCCCTCCCTCCAACTGTTTCAGGAAGCTAATTTAATGGGATTAAGACAAATTTATTGTCTGCAATGTCTTAAATTTGTTTATATGCACCAAAACTTTTTTACTAGAAACTCTAATAGGACTAGTCAAAGAAGGAACGTGTGCTAGAAATCCCACATTGTAAAACGAGGCTAGCTCAGAGACACGCACATTTCATAGCACCAAAACTCGTAAATTCTCTGCATTCTGATAAAAAATATAACTATTTCAAATTTTTCAAATTTATTCTCGTTTAAAAACCTTATAAAGATCTGGATACAATCCAAAAATATAGATTCTTTCTTTTTTATAAAATAAAATTCGTCATATTTTAAAGTAAATTCTTTCTAACCATCTATATTATGTAAATACTGTTTCTTCCCCCTCTTCCTTTACTTATATTATAATTTTTTTTTAATTTTTAAAAAAAAACTTGTATAATGTTTAATTGCCAATATTATAAGAGCATCTAACAGACATTTTTGTATACCCACGAACAGGCTCATGCCTTTGTGTTTTGTGTAAGGAGTGGGGATGTCGATAGCGCGACTGTATCTTGACCTTGAATTTTTAGCTTATGTTAAAATCAAAAAACGATTTTTTTGGTTATACGTGATTTTATTATCAAGTAAGTGACAATTTTTTCGCCTTGTTTGCGCGCTTGTCACTAACTTGATAATAAAATCACGTAGAACCCAAAAAAAATCGTTTTTTGATTTTAACATAAGATATCATGGAGTTCTACAAAATAAATGCCATATCAATCAATCAATTGAATTTTTAGTTTCACATGAATTGTCACGGGAACGATACGCGTTTTTTGAGCGAATATTAATTACATATGAAATGTTTTATTGAAGTATTTTTCTGCGTCTAACTTCACGCGTGTGAACATTATGCATCTAACTTCACGCGTAGGTATCGGCGCATGCGCGCAGCGCTTGGTTAACCCTCCATCGACATAATGAGGTGCCTAATTTTTTTTTAGATTTTTTTAAATGCTCAAATCAAAAAGTCATATAACACAATCGACTCCAAATATGATGTAGATTCACCAGTTTTCCGCTTGTACATCGAGTTCTGTTACACCCTGTATTTACCTGATCATGAGTAGTAAGATCCCCGGCGATGTACTGTCCGAGTCCCATGGGAAAGGTGATACTCGCGATGAACAGAGCGACGATGCCCGGATACAAAAATCGACTGCAATAAATATCAAAATTGTACAAAACCTACTTTTAAATAAAAAGTACCTACCTGATTTTGAAGTTGCCCATTCTCATACAAATCATTAAACCAAGTTGAAAACGTTATAATTTCCTTATTTTTCCAGCTAGATGCGGTTTTAAGATGTCATTGAACTGGAAATATTGTCTATTTTCGATTTACCACTAAAAACTGGGGGCCGCAGAGTTTTTTTCCACCAATTAAAGTTCTTGTCGGAACGCGAAAATTTAGTATGGCGAAAAATTTGTGTGATGTTTTAGCTAATATTTTGCATAAAAAGACGTTTTTGGTGGGAAAAAAGCACTCAATAGCGCGATACTGAGCCACCGCATAAACCTATAGTAAAAAAAAATTGGAATGGGGGTGTAAATAAATTAAAAAATGAAAAATTAAAGAAGAAGATATTCCTTTATTGTATGAACATTTCAGTCTGAAAATGACAGTTTGAAAAAAACACTATGTTTTTATAGTAACCTAGCAACGCTGCAACGGTTGCCATGGGAGCATAGAATTGTTTACGGCACCAAGTTTTAGTATGGGCATTGGCCTAGTGTTCTATTCTTTGACGCAATACAAAAGTTTATTTATGAGCGCCACATTAGTTGTTGCCAAAATTCTACTGGTAAGTGGATAACAAAGTTAACATTCGTAGGAACTTACTTTTTCTGAAGAAATTGGTTGATTCTCTTGCTGTTTCTCATACTGATAACGTACTGACGATGTAGCCACACGTAACCAGCTCCAATCAGTCCAGATACCACTCTGAAAAAATTGAAAAATAAATATTTTTATTTTAACCAAGCTATAATTAAAAATATATATTGTAAAAGAGTTCTACATTACCCCATGACGGCAAATGCGACTAGTTCTTGGGGATCGAATGGGAAATCCATGGCGAAGTTTGTTGGGAACATGGCGGTGACGGTGTGGGCGCCTCCCGTCCATACCGCCAGCAGTCGAAACACCTAAACAAGGGGTTCAAGTATCAAATATTCAGCGGCCATATTGGATGGATTCCAATAAGAATAGGGGCAACTTTTTAACCAGTTTCTATCGCAAATTACAAACTACACATTTTCTAAGTACATCTTTTCTGAAATTGTCTTCATACTCTCTTGGATAACTTTTATTTTATTTATTTACGGAAAAATCCATTTTAAATACATAGTTAAGCATAAAAGGGATAACAAGCAGTAAAAATAAGTGACAGAACATTAAATTGGTGAAGCTTAGACAGTTAGAATAAAATGTGGACACACTCAAGACAGGATCGGGTCTACTTCAGTGAATGTTTTAATCTCGATAGACTTACACCGAAGAAGTCCAGATCAGGTCTTGAGTTTACAATACGACACAATCGAGACAATGGGGCAAAACCATAGTTAGTTTTGTGGTGACTAAGGAACAGCACGTCATTATTTCTCAACCTACGGACTGGAATATAGAAAAGTCACTTGAGTCAGTAAAGATAGTGCATCTATCATGCCATTTAGCAATTTAAATATGAAAATGGAATCAATGTTAGATCTACGCTTTTGAAGAGTAGAGATTCTCAACATTGACTCCATATCTTCTAAGGTGTAATCAACTTTCTTGGCCTAGCAGTTTTAATGTCTGAATTTTCAGCCCAAGCGCCACTTCTCGCAGGCATAGAGAGCAGGTGTGATGTAAGCTTCAAACAAACGGCATTTAGTTTTAACCAAACAAATTGTTTAAGTGAAAGAATATTTGGACTCACGGTTGCTCCGCACACAGCCGCAAAGAATCCTCTCCAGTAATTTCTCACAGCAAAGTAAACTGTCGTTACTTCAATAGAAAACAGGACACCTGATACAAAAAAAACTTCACTATTTTACTACAGTAACTTTTATATTATTGAGGTATTTTGTAAAAACACATTTTATCCCTTTCAGTGCCAGCCATATGGGGCACACCTGCAGGGTCAGCCATTTATAGGCAATGGGCTTGTAAACAAAATTTTTCTGAAAATGCAGAAAAATCAAGCGAAGAATTGCAAAACCATCAGCGCAATCCATTCGTAAATCGGATAATTAATAAGCGAGATACAATCAATTATAGTTTTTATTCCGCATACAATCGGTGACGTCACAAAATATAAAATATAGGAAAAATATCTCGAATTCTATTTTTATCTTCAAGAGTGTCTCGTAGGTCCTGGACTCGTTCTCGTAGATCCCCTGGAACGAGACCACCAACTCGTCTTTATGCAACTAGTAGCCTACCTCCGATGGGGGCAGCGAAGCAGGACCCGACTCCCACGGCGCACGCCGCCGCGAGCATCTCGCAGGTCCTGGACTCGTTCTCGTAGATCCCCTGGAACGAGGTCACCAACTTGCTGAGCAGCGACGCCACCATGGAGCCAATATGGACAAACGGACCCTGCGGGGAAGATTAACGTCAGAAACGTGACACTAAAATCTTGTACACTATTCAAGAATCAACATTAAGATGCCCATTCCAAAATAATTACTCTGGTCCACAATATTTTTAAGCTAACACTTAACAGAGATAGGGTATTAGTAAATCTACCTCATTTTTCAGTCATTAGTTACAACTCATCGGTGGACGTCCTTGAGGCCTCTGGTTCCTCGGTCTCCACACCAGAACGCGTTTCGTCATTCTGGCTATGTGACCGGCACATTTCCACTTCAACCAAGCAATTCGCTGCACCACGTCGCAGACCTTTGTCTGGCGTCGGATCCAATCGTTTCTTTTTTCGGTCTCTTAATGTTATTCCAAGCATAATCCTCTCCATGCTCCTCTGTGCAACTTGCAACTTATGGGTGGACGACATCAGGAAGTCTGCTGGAAGACAGTGGATGGGGACGGCGGAGGATGGGAGGAGTGTGGAGACGGCAGGGGAGGCCTATGTCCAGCAGTGGACCTCAACGGGCTGAGATGATGATGATGATAGTTACAACTACCTCCCGCCCAACCGCCGCTAACAGATGGAGAGTATTATACAAATGATAAAATGAAGAATGTCTTACCTCTTTGCCTAGCGGCATGCCACTGCCCAGAGTAGCCGTGAGCCCTACTACCTTGGCCACTAGCGTTTTGAACGTCAGGTACTCCTTCAAGTTCACTCCGCGGAGGATGGTCTTCATCTCAGGAATACCGGAGCCTGGAACCAATTGTAAACTAAATTTGAAAGAGAAATTATGTTTACTTTCAAAGTACACAATCTTATCACGTTTGTCTGCATAGTGCTGAAAACTGCTTTTAGTAAAAGCTGGTAGATCCCTGATCAATTTCAGTTTTTTGAGTGTTGTTAAAGCAAGTCACGTGAAAAGAGGTTTTGAAAATTTAAGCAAGTGCAAAAACATGTTAAATGAGTCCAAAACACATCAGAAACACTGATAAGTTGATAATTATTGTTAGAATTCAAATGAAATGCGTTTTAATTTTTTGTTTTTAACAACGTCTAAATCAATATTGATTTTAATAAACAATAATGGGATGGCGACTCAATCAGTAGAGACCCATGCCAATGATCTGGCCCCGACTCACTAGATAGTCCGTGTCGAGTCAGGGCATTGTGTAGTATTTATACATAGGTTTGATTTCACAAATTTAGAATTTACAGCATACCAAATTTTAATATTACATAGCTATATTTTTGCAGGCATTTCAATATATATACACGACCCATTAGACTTATCCAACTAACGACACCGACCCTGTATTTGGAGAAGTCGGTTAATAATTTGGTTTGTGTGTCCATTTGGTTATTTTATTATATATTTATTAGCTTTATTATTTTTTTATTGTGATTAATGCGTGTTGACTAAATTATACCTATTTATTTTTTACCCTACCTATTCTACCTTCGTATTTATTCTACCTTATTTTTAGCTTTCTTAGATTTTTATAACCAAATGATTGACATTCAAACCTATTTATATTAACCGACTACCTATCCTACCGGTCTAGTTTATTCTACCTTAAGTTCTGGGTCGTTATTATATTTTAAAATGTGATTAATGATTAATTCTATGTAATTTATTTTTTTTTCTACCTTCTATTTATTCTAATTTTTAGCTTTATTATTTTTTATTGTGATTAATGATTGTATTCTACCTATGCTATGGCTAACTAAGTATTGCACTAACTGCTTAGTTATGCTGGAATAAACACGTTCATTATTATTATTATTATTATTAAATATCTTAGGTCCAATAAATGTGAAGTGGCGCTGCGCTAACGTTGTTTTTCTTTTAGGAAGTAAATACTTTATATTTGAGGCAAAGCGAGTGTTCATGTTTTGTTGCGTTCTGCACTTGTCAATACTCCATAAATTTCACTAAGCATGAGTTAACATATAATTGCCGAACTGTAAGTACCTTAGCATCAGCAAATAATTGCTCGGTTGGATTTGTATACGGACGTGTCATACTTTGTACCTATAGCTTGGGGCGCCACGATGTGCACAAACCCAGCAGAGAAGAGGATGAGGATGATAGGCAAGGACACCCACGCCATGTACTTGGCTACCAGACCTTCTGCCAAGTCGCGGTACATCCATATCCTGGCTGGAAAACGAAAAGGCATCTTGCAACAACTATGTTAGAAGCGTCACTGTGTGGTTTGGCATTTAGATTAACAGGTTAACTGAATGCCTAAAATACAGATGTCTTGAAATGTCACCCTTTTGACGTAAATTAGGATTTAATAATAAATGATTTGCTCTTTCTGTTCGAAGTATTAAAATCTGAGGGGGGATAACGAACCCACCATCCACCAAGTATTAAAATCTGTGTTTGATTGTTGTCAACTAACAAATTTAATTAGTATACGAGTGCCTGGTCGAGTTACCAGTAGTAGTGCACTATTTTACTGTAGCCAATCATCGACCAATTACAGTGCTAACTCACCAATACGAATAATGCACGCACTGGCTAACAAGTATACTAACAATATTGATGTTTTCAACACAAATCTAGTGCGTTTTAGGGAACAGTGTCTGGATGCCATCTCTGGCGGTAATGAATAGCTACCTACTGTGTAATCATTTAAAAATGTATATGTAAAAGCCCTATGGGCGTAAAAACAATAAAAATAAAAAAAATAAATTGGCTCTATTGTTGTGCACCTAAATGAGTTGGAATTTATTTTTTTCATGTAATTATTTAAAAAGATAGTGTGTGGAATACAATGGAAGCCCCACCCTTTCCCTAGACTGTTTTTAAGACTATTGAATCTTTTTTCAGTCCAGCACAACTCTACCGATTTTTGAAAGCTAATCCGCGAAATTTAATTTGAGCTCCTTCCTAGAGCAGGTTGGGGTGAATGTGTTTATGACAATCTTAGAGCCGAGACAGTGATAGGAGCAATGAAAGCATTTTAGCCCACACTCGGATGGCTTCGGCGATGGCTCTATTAAAAGGGATGGAAGGTTGAAAATATTTATGCAAGTTTTTTATTTGCTTGAAACCTTAACAAGCCATTGCTTATTTCTAAAAAAGTAATTTCTCTAACCGAGTATAACAAAATATTAAACACATTTAAAAATATTCGTAAATTGTAAGGTCATACTTACAAATTGTTTCCTCAGATAAGCGGCATAAAAAGGCGTAAATCAATCAATAACATTTAATCGGTCATTAAAAATTTACAGTCAATAGATTTTCAAGTGTCGTAAAGAGATTTATTAGTGATAACATTATTATACAGATAAAAAATTGAATTTTTGTTGATATATTAATGTTTGATTTTAATACTAGAAGAAATAAAGAATATTAATTTTATTTATGTATTTGAACAATGATGATTAGCGCTTTTATCACACCTTAGGCCGGATCGCATCAAAGTGTGTTTTCACTCGGAAAGCAAACGCCATACATTACCATGGTTGTTCTCAAATACATCTATGTTCAATGATTTTGAAATATTATTAAACTTATTAGAAGCTGGCCCATAATATAAATTTTGTCTATAATTTGAATGTACAAGAGGAGTACGGAGAAGAGGGTGTGTTATGTTATTAGGGTTCTTGTGTATTTCAATGGTTTTCTTTATTCAAATTTATGTGAAAAGCACTCACTTTGTAGCTATTCATTATAAACTATTTAAATGAAACACTTTGTTTTTAACTACTTTTTAAGAAGTAGTTAAAAACAAAGTGTTTCATTTAAATAGTTTTCTTTATTAATGGTCCTGATGATCTTTGAGCTGCGGTCAATTGGCTTAAATGAGAAATGATGACTGGTTTCTATGAAATGTTCTGTAAGAGCTGAATTTTCTATGTGGCCCAACTTGCATGCACTCTTCCATTTTTGTCGTCACATTTCTGCCCGATGTTAACTGTTTCACAGCCTTTGCAGATTAATTTGCAGCCTCTATCTGTTTCGGGCAGGTTCCGATCTTTTACTGATTTTATCAATTTGTTTAATTTTACAGAAGCTAAGTTATCGAATTAGTGTTATCGGCCTAAGTGTAGATAAGTGAATATTTTAAGTGAAAATGTTTTTCTTGGTGGAGGGAGATGTAAAGAAATACTTGTATTTCTTCAGAGTACAAGGGCCACTGCTTTACCAACAGATGGCAGTCAACATGGTTGGTAAAACAGAGAGCTATAATCTAGGTTACTATAGAAACAGAATAATAATGTAGTGAGTAATAATTATTAGTTAATATTTATAATTAAGACTATACCAATTCCAAGCGTTTATTTTACTTTTGACAGCTCGATTAATATCGATTAGAGATGTCCTAATGCGTTACCAAATCGATTTCTCATAAAAATCGACTTTATTTATGAAGAAGTTTTAATCAATTTAACTCATTTATATTTTATTTTTGCTCAACATTTTGTAGTTTATAAACATACCCAGACGTTTAAAGCAGAGTTTATATTACGAAAGCGCTGTTGTAAAACTTTTCTTTTTTTAACAGTCTTTATTCAATAAAAAATATTACAAAAAATACATCATTTATTTACAAAAAAAACTTTAAATACAGTCCCGATAAACTCCTTAATTGGAGTTTGTCATCGGGTGCAGGAGCTACAGAAAACTCAAATATGCATAGGACTATTTTATTGTCGTGATGTAAATTGAGAAATTCTGGCGACAAACAAAGAAAAAAAAACAAATAGGTTTTAATTTAAATCACATTTTATATTTTTTCCTATACTTGAATGACTTGAATAATCCTCGTTGCATAAGTAGGCTCAATAAACATCGATATCGATAAATATCGGAGCAAAAGAACATGTGCTTCACTATCGTAAAAGAAAAAACATGAAGTATTGCATTTTTCGGTCTATGGTTGCCTGTCAATAATTACGGAACTTTATAGGCGCCCATGTGTCAATAGTAAAATAAACGCTTGGAAGAGATATAGTTAATAATAATAATTAAGACTAATAATATAGTAAAAGACTTTAAATATAATTTCTTTGTTTTACAGAGCAACTTTTGTTATTTTGTTTTACAGAACAACTATTGTCTATTTATCTTCATATTATTGATAAATATGCTGCTTGGTACTTATGTACTGTTTAAATGATTCTACTAACATTATGCCAAATTGAATAAAAACTTACCATTATTGCACATGGATATGCCGCGGTCCATGATGAAACTTAGAAAAGCCATGATTATTCCAAGTAGAGCCAGGAACACCCAATCCTCACCCAACTTGGCGAATGTGTTTCTCCACACAAAACCTACGATTATGAAAATAGTTTTATTAGGCTAAATAATAACTAACGCACCTTCAGGACAAAAACGACCTAATTCAAAAAAAGGTTGTATTAACTAACTAACTAACCATCACGCCATTTCTTCCGAAGGGGTAGGCAGAGATGATAGAACGCCACACCACTCTTTCCTGGCATACTTCTCTTGCTTCCTCCACATTCATACATCTTCTCATGCACGCACGTTGATTATTCCGACTTCTTACATACCCACTTTCAAGCACTTGTTTTACTCGATCATGCCATGTCTTTCTCGGCCTTCCTCGACTTCTACATACAAGCACAGTCGCATCTTAAATAAAAGGTTGTATTAACTAACTAACTAACTAACTAACCATTTTTTTAGCCGTTCTTCCTTTCATCATCTTCATCATCGCACGTCGATTATTCCGACATGAGCCGAACTCGATCATGCCATGTCTTTCTCGTATAAAGACCTTTCTTAATCCATTTTGTCAATAAAAACCTTTCTTAATTTGGCTTATCAGCCTTGCATTCTACTCTAATTTCAACATTAGTGCAGCTATCCTACATAGTTGTATTGATATATCATTATAAAAGACTGAAAAAAGGACATTTTACATAATTTAGTACTTATTTTAAAAATAAGAAGAAATCGATATGAACAAATACGATGGTGTTTATTTGCTTCTACTGAGACTTTCCGAAAAATTGGTATTTTGAATTAGGTCGTTTTCATCCTGAAGGTGCGATATATAATATGTAACTTATTTTATCCAATCGTAGCGGGTACAGACTTTGAAATTTTAAAAGAACTAATTTAAAAACAGCCAAAATAGATTTTTAGCGGATTTGATGTTGTTCTTTGTGACTGAAGACTTGTAGTGTTAGTAGTTTCCGAGATTATGGAGCCAAGCCTACCAAAGATTTTGGCGAATCTTCCCGACGGCTTGTTGGACAGTTCTCTCTCCCGGGCCTTGTCGTCCCTCCTTCTCCTCCGGTCCAGCCTCTTCAGGCGCCGGGCCTCGCTCCGGGCCGCCGCCGACAGGTCGCGCGTATAGCGCCCATACATCTGGTAACGGAACAATATTATTACTTTATTATTTCACAATAACAATTACAATATTGACGGTGGAAAGAAAAAATTGACTAAGGGATATAATATAAAGTATTGTAAATGAATACCTCAGCACGGGCATTGACCAGTGAGATATTTCATAGATCTAATAAAATGTAATTATAGGTATTACTCTAATTGTCTATGCGCTTGGTAGCCGCAAGACAAATTGTAATAGAGTCTCTCTCGGTAAATTCAAGCCATCTTTAGTAAATAGTTAGGATAAAAATATGTATTGTAATCCTGCCCCATTTTTTTAAAACTACTAAACTTTTTCGTAAAATCATTAACCCCAATTACTGATATCAGATGGAAGCTGGCATTCCAGTAGTCCATGCGCTCTGTAGCTGCAAGACAACCTGGATTCTAGACTCTATCTGCTATCAGTAGAATTAGTATGTCACTTGTATCGCGTTTTTAGTAAAATAGTTTTAATTTAATTTGTACGTGGGTGAAGCTGAGTTCCAACCGTCCATGCGCTTTGTAGCTGCAAGACGAATTGGAGTTCAGTACTTCGCCTACGTATAGATTTAATATTGTTTCTTAAATAATCGTTGTCTCAGATCCTTTATTCATAAATTGGGAATGGGATTAATTAAGAATATCGAATGTACAGCGCCCTTGAGGTGATTTCTCACAAAAATGGCGCTTCATAAATTATCCTTATAATGATAATAATAATATAATACTTACTATGTAAAATTTAAATTTAAAAAAAAAAATGTGCAAAGGAAATGATACCAAGTGATGTGATATTATCATGTTGCTTTGAACATATTATATCGCTTAGTCAATTTTTTCTTTCCACCGTTTATCATATCGTTTATGATATTTTATTAAATAAAGGTAATATGATCATTCTTACGCTTCAGTTCCAAGTGCCAATACAAGATCATACATGAAATATTAATGTGAAGAAAAAAATTTTTAATCAATATTTCATGTTGACCCCCACGGGAATCGAACCCGTGACCCATGCATGGTAGCCCAATGCACTTCACCATCCACTACCCCACAAGGCGAACAATTGTAAAAAATAATCAATAATAATAGGTAGTTATTTTATAATAAAATTATTTATTTTTAATATTATGCTACACATAAACGCACATTTTCATTATTTCCTATCCAATAATAGGGAGGATATAAAATAAATAAAATTACCGCCATTTTCGTCACAAGATCGAGATTAAAACACTTTTCGGACACAATTCAAAAACATCAGCAGAAAAAATCCACACTAGAAATAAATACTAAAAATATCATAGCACAATAACCGTGATACAATTTTTGAAAAAAATTGAAAGATTACGGTAATATTCACATTTTGTTTCTATTTTCTAAATTAAAATTTTTATGACTTGAAAGATGCTGGTGGTACAAGCAGCCTTTTGTTAACTTGTGAATATTGGCTACTGTAATTCACCATAGCTAACTAGAGCCTTATCATTCGGTTCAATTGGTACGGTTACAATTTTACAATATTTACTGTTTACAAAACAAACAAGGATGCTTCTGTTTTTTGAGAGCGCAGATCGGAACTGTAAAGATTAAAAAATAATTGTAAAAAGTAGGAATCTAAATAATTGTAAAAAGTCAGAATAATTAAGGGGTGTGCATGAGAAGATGCATGAACGTGGAGAAAGCAAGGGTCACATAACATTGGGGCGGAGTTCTATTCACTCTGAATGGCATGATGATTAGTTGGCTATAGATAATAGTTCAATTTTTTATATGCATTTAAAATGTTTTCAATTTTCTTGTGCTGTAAACGCCAGTATTAGTATACAGTTATGTGTAATGGAGCAGACATGAATAAATTACAATATCTGAATATTTGAAGTGCTTTGATTGAGTACGAAATTAAATCAATAAACCAGTTTCAGACTCGGACAAATCCAAATGAGTCATGGGATTTTTAAAATTGGAATGTTTCAAAACAATTTTAATTACGTTCGTACCAAGAATAATAACAAGATTTTTACACTAAACAATTCATATTATTTTCAACACATAGAAAGAAATAAAGATAAATTGTAATGCTATAATGTGAATGTATCTAATCACACAGAAAAAGAACCATTCATTTCATGGCTTAAACCCATTACATAATCATAAATAGAAATAACAACTCCATAAGTACTCATTAAAAATTAGGTAGGAACTTGTCAAAAATGCCAATTTTATTTTGCCTTGAATTTGGCAGTTTTTTCAATGGAATTGAATTATTTCCTTCATAAAGTAAAGTAGTAGACATCAGGAAGTCTGCTGGAAGACAGTGGATGGGGGCGGCGCAGGATCAACTAGTTATGTGTCATGTCACATGGCAATATTGATTTCAGTTTAAAAAACAACGGCATAGTTACTACTGGGGAAAAATGACACAAAAATATGCTGAAGGCATCGAATAATCATATATGTTTATAAATTTAATGACAATTCCATTCAAGCTGGTTAAAAATTTGGTAGGATATATTCTTCGGATGTGGTAGGGAAGTTGTTAATGTCAAGTTATTTTGCCTCACAAAGTGAATCTAGCAGTTATTTTAATATTTATTTAATTTGAAAATTAGCTCCATCCACTTTCTCAACATTTGAACTGTTTTTGCGGTATCGTATCACAGACGATAGGTGGTGTCCATGGACAATGAACACCAATTTGGTTTAATTCCCTAGTGAACCATTTTACCTCGACTATAATATAATTGTAGTCTATGCTAAAACCTGGGTTCTCCAATGGCCGGTCAGGTAGTCATAGCACAGGGACTCGTGGTAACTATGAAACCGGTAGATAGTTTTAAAAAATTAAGTAGTTTTCAACATAGTTTGTATCCGTTTACAATTATTGACATCTAAACAGAGACGAGAAGTTTGGAAGGGAATATGGATATCTAGATGTTGGCATCTATTTTTTATTTTATAATAAATACGTATTTATAAGATTATATAGTTTGATTTATATTTTTTATTGATATTATTTGGTGGAATTCCATGATTAAATTATTTGTATATAACCAGTCTGAAGATGCCCATTACAGGGCGCTAACTGGTCAAAATAAATAAAAGTGGAAGTGTACCAAGTATTTTTATTTAATTTTAATAAGATTAAGTATGTAGCTTTTAATCTGAAATGATATGCTTGAATCTAAAATAAAAGCTAAGCTTTAATCTGAATTGCCTTTTAAATAGGAGATAAATTATGGAAATCTGATAATCTGGGAACACATACAGTATATCCATTATGTACAAACATTTGTAATCCTTATCTCCATATTTGCCAAGCTTTAAACCCTTTAAATCAGAGGTTTCCAAACATTTTAGTTTCGTAGACCACTTTGCCACATTTTTCGGTGTAATACCTTGGACTGGCAGTGAAGCGTAAGACTGGATCATCTTGCCTTCGTATTATAAAAATTATCAAGATACACCGCACTTGGTGTTCTGATGCAGTGCCCATGCACCGTCAAGTGCGGATAAGGGAATGTAATAGTAGTAGTAAGTAAACAAAAACGGCTGTGTCCAATACAAAGATGGCAGAATGGTAGAACTAAACAAACGTTTGTTTGTGATCGCCAACGATGGCCTTGTAAACCAAAATTTTCTGTGAATGCAGAAAAATTCAACAAAAAATCACAAGAACATCGGTGCAATCCGTTCGTAAATCGGATAATTAATAAGTGAGATACAATCATTTAAAATTTGATTTTTGAAAAAACTTTGTATGATAGATCGGTGTCGTCACCGATCGAATGTGGAATATAAAAACTATAATTGATTTTTTATTTATCTCTCAGAGATTATTAATTATCCGATTTACGAACGGATAGCACTGATGGTTTTTTACAGGGCTTATGCTTTATTTTTATGTAGGTAAGACAATTATTGTTCCGCTTATTAGCGAATATCCACACCAGGTAACACTTTTGATTTTGTTCTATGTGCCTACGAATCACAGAATACATTCACCAGCGAGTTAAAAGCCATTTATGCATTGATATTGAAAACAAAAGTATTTTAATACAGATTACTTTATTTTTATGTAGTTAAGACTCTTCGAGTTAAATTAAGTACTAGTAATCTACTCTATATAAATATTCCTGAATTGCCAAAAAATGCTTAACAATCTTCTCTGTAGGGATATGAAATAAAATATAAAATTACTCCGGTAATGCGAGAAAAACGAGATAGACGTGTTCAAGTATATGAACACAGTTCCAAAATGTTGTAATAATTGATTGTATCTCACTTATTAATTATCCGATTTACGAACGGATTGCAATGATGGTTTTGGGATTCTTCGGCCATTTTTCTGCATTCACAAGAAAATCATAAGTTTAAAGGCCACTTAGATAAAAAAAACTCACTTCTTCCAGAGTTTCTCTGTCTCTGTTGGGATATCAATAATATCATACATAAGTTTTTTATACTCTCAATCGGATTGAAACGACAATGATTATGTAAACTGTGCGGTGATTTCAATGATAATTATAAAACAAATCGAGCAACAGACGGGACCATGAATGACAAACAGATTGAGAAACTGTGTTGACTTTTAAATTATCATCTCCAAGGAAAAACGCAGCAAACATCAGCTGTGTGACGCAAACACAGGAACAGTGACTCTCAACTGTGTTCATTTAATATATATATCTGTAATACCTTAAACTTACATTGTGTGTATTTTATTTTGTAAATTATCACCAGAAAACCAGAAATCTACTTTGCTTTTTACCAGACCTTTTACCAACATTTTGACCTTACGACAAAATTATCTACCGGTTTCATAGTTACCACGAGTACCCTGTGCTATGAGTACCTGACCGGCCATCGGAGAACCCAGGTTTTAGCATAGACTAAATTATATTATAGATGAGGTAAAATGGTTCACCAGGGAATTAAACCAAATTGGTGTTCATTGTCCATAGACATCACCTATCGTCTTGTGTGATATGATACTGCAAAAACAGTTAATATGTTGGGAAGGTGGATGGAGTAAATATTCATATTAAAAAAATAAATAAATGCCATTAAAATAACTGCTAGATTCACTTCGTGAGGCAAAATAACTTGGCATTAACAATTTCCCTACCACACTCGAAGAATATTTTGCACCAAATTTTTAACCAGGTTGAATGGAATTGTCATTTATATACTGACATATGATTGTTCAATGCCTTCAGCATATTTTTGTGTCATTTTTCCATCTGGTAACTTTACCGTTGTTTTTTAGACTGAAATCAATATTGCCGTGTGACATAACTAGTTTTACAGTCGGTAAGGTTAATTACATTCGGTAAGGACATTGACAGTGATCGCTAATCACACGCCACGTAGGACTTGATAGTCCGAAGGTGCATCTCCATTATGCAGTAAGATGTAACAGATTCAGGGCAGCATAAGAAACCTTGGGGGAACCATGTGAAACTAATAGACTAATAGTCTCTCCCTCTCACAGGTTTTTACATAAGATTAAAATTATATTATAGTTTGATACTTATTTTCTCCCACCTACTCTGTTTAATGTATTTAATTCTTTGGTGGAAATCTGTAATTGATATGCTTACTTAGCCTTGTATTCTTACAAAATGTATTGCTGTTGAGCTCCTCAAGAAAAAAAAGAAAAAGAATACTTAATGTAAATATTAAATCATGTCTATCTAACTTCCTTTTCTCAGTCTTAATGTCCTTAGCAAATGAAAGCAATCAACCTGCAATTGAAATAAACTCGGACACCGTCACAAAACCCCGTCTTACTTCATAAAACTTAATTTGAAGTGTTTCTATATTCTGGGAACATCAAGTATAGTTGAACCCCAGTGGAAAATATTTGCGGTTGCTTTTTCTAGCTAGTTAATAAACAATGAATCGTTTATTGGCACTTTTATTGGGTCGAATTGATAAATATTTATAACCGACACTATCATTTAAGATTATGCTGGCAAAATAATGATTTATGATTTATAAATAAACTGATTTTAATCAACGCAGAGGTGAGGCACGGATGCAGCAACCCTTGGTATCTACTGTCATCTGGCGTAAGCGTTTCGGATGGCTAGGAAATATACTACGTATGCCTCCCGAGAGCCGCCACCATGCTTGCCTGTTTTACAAGGCATCAAGTTCTCGGCATCCTGGACGTCCGCTTTTGACAATCCGTCCGCAGTTTGCGTCAAAACTGCGGGACGCGGACCTGACCTGGGAGGATGCGCGGGAACTGGCGGTCGATCGCTTGGCTTGGACGCAGTTTGTGGAATCCATTTTATTTTTATGCAGAGTGAAAATTATACGAGGCAAAAACACCAATATACATAGATAATTAGATAGATCATATTTTTAACATTTTCACTCGTTGCGGAATTCCGCAATTGCACCTACATAGAAAGTTAAGTCATTAATCAAAATGTTGAACAGACAGCTCTTTACATTTAGCCGGTATTTTTGATTGCTATTCAAATTTTGTTGCATTGGTGCCAGTAATGTGTAATATAAATAATGAGAAAATACTTAATAAGTTAAGCCAATGCCTAAACATAATGTACACAATGTTAATGAGAACACATTAGTTTTAATAATTACCTCGTTTTCAGTTTACAGATATTAGCCTGAGAAGATATTAAAAGATACTAATCACTTATGCATATTAAATAAAATATTCTAATGTTCTCCACAACATTGGTGTGCTATTCTAAATTGACAAAAAGATAATTTATATATTTTTTTTAAGAAAAAAGAAACATTTGAGTTCATATGATTTACTAAAATATTTTAATTTCGGTGCTGCTTTGAAAAAGTTGGAAATAACTGGGTCAGAAAGCAGGAAACAAGTTGTGCTGGAGTGGGATTCGAACCTAGAGATTCCAATCGGAGTCTGCGAATCTACCCGGTTATAATTGTGATTTAATAAAACAACATTTTGAGTGTGTCCAAATACTTGTAGACATTCTCTTTTCAAACTTCTCGTCTCCATTGAGATGTGTTTTGTGCGCTGTCCACACTATGTTTGGAATAGCAACACCAATCTCTGTAGGTAAGCTCAGGATGACAGCTGTGTTGGGAAACAATAATAAAAGATCCAAAATGGAGTAATAATTGTATTTCTATTATTATTATTTTAATATAACAAGATGTCAATTGTAATGTGATTTAATATTGTGGCTGACACTTGGTGTTTTTATTTTATTAAATGGTTCACAAAATTATTTAACTGTTTCCATATTTTTTATTGGTTGATTTATATTGTTGAACACGTTTGTTTCTTTATGTACCTATTTTTTTTAAATTAATTATATATAAGTAACCTTAGTCCTGGAATGAGTTTTAGTAACTTCTGGGAGTTACAAGAACTCCATATTATAATATTTAAATCAAACAAGATTTTTGGTTCTATTTACTTACTTATAAGTACTTATTTTATTTTTTACACTCCATATCGTGACAACCGTTTTAAATGGTCAGTTTGATAACTCCCTAACAAAGCGAAACAACTGTCACAATATGGAGTGTAAAAAATTCAATAAAAATACATAGAACAAAATTTTGGAATTCAATATTATATATTTGAGTTCTATAATATAAATGCCAACACAATCAATAACTGTAATGTTTTTTGTATTATATGATAAAAGAATAACTAAAGAGTAGGTATATTTCATTTATTTAATAAGCATTCACTTTGTAAGACTGTGTAAGAACATTAGTGGATGGAGAACTGTGCTTCCGAAACCCGCAAAATTCGCAGAACACTCAACTAGAGGAATGAGTTAGTAAGTATTCAGAATTAAATTTATATAGCCCACTCCGCATTGAGAACAATTGATCTGCATTTGGCGTAAATGACACAGTTCGTATGAAATCGCCAGGTTAGCGTCAAAAGTTGGTTTACTACAAATGAAATGACTTTAATTGGTAACTATAAATTTTCATTTAATTTACGCATATTACTGATAGAAGAAATTGTATAAGAACACATGTAAAGTTTGGATAAGATTATACATTTTTCTTAAAAAAATTGATTCAAAGAAAATTCTAACTAACGAACCATCGCGCCATTTCGCCGAAGGGGTAGGCAGAGAGGTGTAACTTAACAACTTGCCGTGCTTTTTATGAGGACTAGTCTATTGCTAAATCCATGGATAATAGGTTATGAAATTTATACAGTAGGTTAAGATAGGTTGGGTTTTATAAAATAATTTAAATCAAATGGCTATTTAAAAGCAATATCCTTTATAATAGGTTATGAAATTTATACAGTAGGTTAATGATAGGTTAGGTTAAATAAAATAATTTAAAATCAAATAGATTTTGAAAAGCGAAATTTGACAATACATAATGAAGGCGTGACCCAATCGCGTATCAACCAATCACAGCTTTACGCTTTACTCTACAAACCAGAGAGAAAAAATGTTTTGAAATTTTGACAGCTGCACGGCAAGTTGTTAAGTTACCCCGGCAGAGAGGATAGAACGCCACACCACTCTGTCCTGACATACTTCTCTTGCTTCCTCCACTTTCAAGCACTTGTTTTACTTGATCATGCCATTAAAAACATGGAATTTTTTTTTTCTAGAAATTTAAATTATTTGATCAACAGACATTAAAATATCTCAATCTCAGGGTTGTTTTTAAATATTCTGTAGCAAATGTGCCAGAAAACAGGAATTTTCTGGGCGTTATAAACAGATTTTTTAGCTTAAAGTTCTTTAAAATCATAAAACTAATGGTTACAAAAAAAGTACTAGTTATCTTTCATAAAAAATACACAAATTAATGAAAATATTAGAAAAGTTTGAAATGATAATATTTGTGCTAACTCGCCGAATTTACCTCAATTGCGTTTACGTAAGTATGCAATTAGGCATCTTATCAGTAATGTTTTGCCGCTTAACGTATTGGTATACAGACAGCTGAAAATCAAAAACAATACAACACAGTAAAAACATTAATCTTTTCAACTTACCAACGTGTTTTGATACCCCAAGCCGCTCTCCTCGTCCGACATCTCGCTGTGTGAGTGTGTCATCGTCTAGCTGGGGAAATACGCTTTTTTTCAAGTCTTCAAAACTTCACGTGATAACCAAAACACAAACTTTTATCTCCTAAAAGTTTGGAGACACGACCGACACGCGCATATTTGACGCCTCAGTGGCCCCGATGGCAGTTTCCTGTCAAGAAATCATAATAGATGTAATAATTCATAATTGACGTCGGTGCAATTTCATGCAAATTATATTATCATACACTGAACAAACGAAAAGTCTCGCGTCTCGCCGTCAAACTTGCCGTCAATGAAATTTAATAACAATGACGTATGACGTATGAAAATCCGGTTTAGCGCGACAAGTACTGCTAGATCCCAAAGACCAGGTTTCCGTATTTATAATTGTAAAAATCCGAATGAAATCAGTATAAGAAACTTTTGCTAAAATCCGTATGAAAATACGTGAATCAGTATGAATCCATATAAAATCCGTAATTTAACGAAAACCGGGTCGCAGCCTAAAGAATGGAAAAGGGCCCATGATACGAGCAGGCTTTATTCATATTCAAAGAAGTATTATTATTTAAAGGATTATCAACAATATTGTAATTACAGCATTATTATTACAATGCACTTGGTGTTCCAAGCAGTGCCCTATGCACCTATGAATACGCTATTTGCAAATATTTATGAAGCGGTAACCTTAACTTGAATAATCCGTATAAAAATCCTAAAAATGATTAATTTATTTGTTTTGAAAGTTCAAAATTCGTATAAAATTTACAAATTCGTCTGATCTGGTAACACTGAGCGCGACGGACATTGACGGATTGTACTCAACGGCAGTGAGTAAATAAGAATAATTTTCGGGGCTAGTTGTACACTTCAGAAGTAACCTATACATCCATGAAAAAAAAAACATTTTTAATAGAGGACTTTGGAATTGAAAAAGAAATAATTAATTTTCAACTAAATCCAAAACAGTACTTATTATAAATCATAATTTTTAATTTGAATATACATATTAAAGCATTTTAAACGTTTTGATTTTTGATGTAAACATTTTCATATAAATACATAAAATAATAAATAAAATAAAAAAAACAAACTCATGCCAAGTACTTTTAGTAAAGTAAAAGAATTTAGGCTCTCGTGTAAATATATTAATTTTCATTACCTACTCGTAAATAACGCGTTCCGTGAAAACATGTAATTGGATAAAAGCGTCATTTTCATGAAAAATCACCGGGCACTGTATATTTTGTAACTAGGGAGGTATAGGTAGGTAGGTATCATAGACCACATCAATTTTATAATTAAAAAGTCTTGCTAATACAAATATGTTTAAAAAACGATTAATTAACTAATTTTACTAAAAGGTAAAGTACCGGACTCCAATTCGACTTGCAGCTACAAATACAAACCGCACGGACTCTAGCTTCGTATTTTTTTTAATAAAAAAGAAATCTATGTAATTTTATATTTGCACATAACATAATATTTCAATTTGTTAATGCTATTTTCATTACAGCCCAGACGGCTTGTGCTTGAATATAGGAATCAAGCTCAGGCGAAGTGGGGGTTAGAATTTGATATCAATCACTTAATTTATTATTATTATTTTGCGTAAAAGAAATAAAATAATGTTACTGATTGGGGCTAGATAACAACATTTTAAATAGCATAATAGATATTTACATATCGAATCCTAACAATGAAATAAGTCTACGGAGATTTTGTTAAAGTCTATTGTATTTAGTAACATTTATTTAAAATATGCTACTAAAAAATAAAATGATTATTTTTGGTAAGAAGCTATTTTTAATTTATAAAAAAAATATTCCTTAATATTGCACAAATATTTTTATAACAAAATTTTAATATTATCATGAGTACCTACTTTTTTTGTAAAATCAAGCATGTAAATAATTCAGCATTGAAATGAAATTAAAATTTTGCCAATAAAAATTGTATAAGCATTTAAAATAATCCGAATAAAAAAAAAACATTCATTGTGTGCAGTATAAAAAAAGCTGATGGGTTACATTTTTTTTTTTTTTTTTTTTTTACACAACAAACATATATCCTACATATTCAATTTGTAAATACCTACATATTATGTATAATTATATCAAGCTTTCCATGTTTTTTGGACAGAAACGTGGCGGTGCGATGTGAGCTTTAACACGGTATATACTCAGTTTATTATAACATTCATGGTGCAATGTGTACAAAGTAACTTATTCATACATTTTTTTAAAAATTACATATTGAACACAACTGGAAGTTTATACATTTTTAGGGCAGATAAGTTTTTTGTTTTCAAAAGGCTACTTTCATTGAAGGATTTTTATATATGTACAGTGAGTTATAAAGTTATTTTCGTAACTTTAAAGAGTTTTGAAATCAATGTTTTCGTTCATATTTTTCATTTACTAAATTCGCTTTCCTATTGTATCAATAAATTATTAAAATTAATATAGGTGAAATAAATAAGTGTGTAAAAGTAAAATATTTCGATGTAAAATATATTGAAATGTTTATTTCTCTGTCTTTCGAAGTTATATCTAAATAAAAATCCTCGATAGGAAGATTACGTTGTGAAACTTGATTTGTTATAGTGAAAGTGTATAATACGGGCTCATTCCTTTGTCCCGTCAGTGAAAATGGCCGTACTCTAGTGCGAGGAATTAACCATTAGAAATGTGTATAACGTGTTTTATAGTTTAAAGATGAACCAAACTTTCTGGGAAACATCTTTACTTAATCTATATCTCCCCATTGGATTAACTTCATTCAATATACCTCTAAAGTAAGTTGATTTTTGTTTACAAACTTTATTTTGTTCTTACGAAGTTGGAAAGTAAGTCTGTGTTTAAAACTTGTTTTGGTGGATTGTTCTCGCAGTAACTTTTTTTGTTAACTTAAAATAATGTTGTAGTGGTATTAAAATTATAGTTTACACTACTTTAAATCTGTTTTATAAGTTTTTGACAGTCTTTGAAGAACTTTAAAGTTGTAAATATTGATATTTGAGTTGTATGTGTAATCAGATTGACATTCCTGCGCTATGATTATTATTGTTTGTCCGCTACATGGTTCGGGAGATTTTTCGTGATCGCCCGTCGAAGTACAAGTTTATACGAGTGTATTAATTTATCTGGCATTGTATTTTTTATTAACTCGATTGAATTTGGTGTTACTTTCAATTTATTACGCCAAGACCAGTTGCCGGCTTTTGATTCTCGATATGATTTATTTGAAACTTTATGTACAAATTACATAGCACATTCGAAGTTTTGAATTGAAGATCATGGAAGTTATTTTAACGAGTTCAATAATAAAATGTTTTTTGTTAAATTTAAAATCCTTCCCGTTATGCTGTCGATTTTACTAAACGTACGTTTTGTACAGTTTTAAAAAAAGTATATAAATTGTGGGAAATTGATGGTCTCATACCAATTGTAAAATCTCTGACAATATAAATGTCTAGAAAAAAATAATAATTTGTGCATCTCAGTACATAAAATTTTGTTGTGTTTTAATGACGTTTAACAGTTAATTGCGTGACAGTTGTTGTCACAAAACTAATATGGTTAGTTATCACTCATACCATTTCAAAGTACCTACATAACCACCCGTCGATTTGCCACATTAGTGCTTTTTTAAATGAAATATTTAAAAAAAGAACATTTTTATTATTGGCGTAAAATGGCCCATAAAAATTTTCTATGGCTTACTGTCGTAGGGAAAATACCGCCGTTCTCTTTTTCTAATATACATTTTATTGGAAATATTTTTAAAGAATAATACCTAATTGATTGTTATTAATAATTGACCATCCGGATCGCGTCACACGCGATCAGGTTACCCCGCAAGTCCGACACGATTTCAGGATGTTAAATACATGAGAAATTTGAATGCGAACGTGAAACTTGAGAACGGCCGTAAAGAATGACATGTAGGACGATGCCTACTAAACTAATGCTGACATTTAGAATAATACTATTTATCCAACACAGGATTCTAATTTCATCAAAACCCCGATTAATTATTCATACTTTATAATAATAATAATATTAAAATATTGTCTCTTGAGGCTAGAAGAGGCTAAATTGGCGGTTCATAATGGAGTTCTGGTGCCAACCCTTATGTATCCGGAAGCGAAGTATGGAGGTATGGAAAAAGAAGGACGAAAGTAGATTGAATACAGTTGAAATGCCGTTTTGGGAAAAAATGTATGATTGGTTCACTATTCGAAAAAGGCGAAGCAAGGCGAATAAGCATTTCGACGAATTAAAAAGGCCTGCAGGGCGGTATGAACGAATATGATTAAAACCCTTTAAAAAATAATGACGTGACTGGCCGGATGAAAAAGTCGAGGAAGGCCCAAAACAAGGCATGATCAAAAAACAAGTCTTAAGTGGGCAGTAAAGAAGTTGAAAACGCGTGCTGCAGAGAAATTATGGATGCGGAGGGAACAAGAGAAGTTTTCCAGGGTAGATGGGGGCGCTACCTCCTCCTACCATTAGTCCACGGAGTTTT
>JAGVSP010002841.1:0-35483 GCA_022494985.1 Micrasema minimum
TTGAAATGAATTAAATCGTCATATAATAAATATTATACATCTGTATTATCATAATTCAATATTTATTTGAACATATATATAAAGTAAAATTCCCGCTAAACTACTCAACAGTTTTAAAGCTTAAAAAAAAGCTTCGGAGTATTTTTATAATAAAAAAAAAGTTCGACTATTGTGCTAAATATTTTAATGGAGATAACGATGTTTAGTTCTAAAAGTCACAAATAGTCGGCTTCGGCCCGGGGGATAAAGGGCCAGACCAAGTGATATTTGCCACCCATGTAGTGATGATTAAGAGCCACATAACCTGCAACATGAGAATTGGGATGAAAATGAGCATAAGTGACACAATTTTAACATTACACATACACGTTTTTATATAATATAATGGTTTTAAAAAATTCGATGCAATCGCCACATTAAAAAAATATTACTGGACTAAGATTTCAATATTAAAGCAATGGGTACAAAAATTTATGTAAAAAAAACATTTTGCCCCTATTTTATAACATAAGATGCCTTAACACACTTTTAACTATTGGTTTATCGGGGCAGTTTTATGTTTATGTTTTGGTTGCTTTTATTCTCCATCATTAATAATGAAATAATAATTAAAATAAATTTTAAGAATGAAAAATAATAAAGGTGTAAGAAGATGAATAAAATAATACCAAGATTTTTGTATTCATAAAAAGGCGTTTTAAGTAGATACATTAAAAGTATTATAAATACAAATTTAATTAATAAATATATGATAACTACTTATTTAATAATTTAATATATAATGTGAACTTATTTGATTAAAATGGCATTTTCAAGTTTTCCTAATTTTTCGTCTTTTAAAAAATTAACACAGAGTTGGATAAATAATGTAAATTTAAAATAAATTTCGGTGTAATCACTTCACTTGTATTTTAATATCGTGCAAACCACAAAAAATGTACCAACATATTGCATAGTACTTAAGTATATTATTCTACTCGTAAATTAATATTTTATTTCCTTCGCTGATTTTCCAGTTGAGTTCAAAATATTTAAATGCATGGTAAAGAAGGCATCCTTCAACCACTTTCCCTTATCCGCACCGAATGATACATCATAGGCTACTGCATTGGTAAACCAAGTGTAGTGTATCTTATTAATTTTATTGAATGAAAGCAAGATGATAAATTTTACGCTTCAGAGCCAGTCCAAAGTATCACAAATAAAACATTTTCTTCACGAGAATAACCACATTAAAATAAATAAGTATTTCACATTGACCCCGGCGGGAATGGAACCCGCGACTTCGTGTATGGTATTCCAACGCGCTTATTACCACACTATTAAGCGTACATATACGAAAAATGGATCCAGTATTACAAAACTTCTGCTATTAAAAAATCCCTAAAATTACTTACATCTTTCTTTCTCCCAACTCCTGGATTGATAATCATTAAAACATGAGGTAAGTACACTTTGCGCGTGCTCACAATTTTTCCTTCGTAATGACGGAATGACTGACAGCTCTTGTCGGCTCCGATTGAGATGTTGAGCTTATTTAAACGCAATTTGTCAGAGATAATGATATGCTTTATAATGGACGGACATTATTTTACTAAGGATGCTGCGTGCTCCGATGGAAATTGATTTAGGCGCCTTTAATATGTATTTTATTGTAATTTTATTGAAGCTCCCCTCCCTAAAGACGCTTATATTAATTTATGTTAATAACGATTGAAAATTGTTTCGGTTTAAACTGTATATTTTTAAGATGTATTGTATTCATGCGAAAAAATAAAAATAAAAAATAGAAAATCAATTACATTAAAAATTTTCAGTAAAAATTTATGTTTGAGGTAGAATCGATGTAATCAGTGTTATACGTTTAATACTATGATGGTCGTTGAGTAAGACATGTTTTATTGTGCACTATTTTCATTATCTTAATTATTTCCCCTCTCTATGTGGAGCACATATGCCTCCAAGATTACGAGCATTTTTCCAAGACATGTCCGTGTCCCACAGCTCTGACGTAAACTGATATTATACGCTATTTAGGTAAATAAAACAATACATCTTTATTTTCGGCATTGGTTTGTGTTATTAGCTGTACTGAACTACATTGCAGAGAAATGAGAAATTTTATTTTAAAAGAATTTTTTTTGAAAAATATAAATAACAGATATGAAATGTCGATAAGCCTTCCGTGGCTATCGTTCAACAAATACCAGGAGCCCAGAACCAAGTCGAGATTCTGAGAACATATTTCATAAATAATGTGCAGATTTGCCAGGCGCGTGCTCACTATGGACTATCAAGTAGAGGGATCAAACCGATTGACGCGGGTGCATTCTATTGTTTCGTGCACCATAACCTCCTACCACATTATTGGCTCCCGATAAATGCCTGTATTAAACATAATTTATCAACCAATAAAATAAGTCATTTTCTAGCTCCGAGCGATAAGATTATAAATAAATTTAGCCGTCGGATTTCTAATAATTTATGTGGCAGCATAGATATTATGCAATTTGATGAGAAAGATATGAAAATTGATATTAATATCAATACATTCGTCGCTAATTTATCAGTAAAACAGACATAAATATATATATATATGTTTATTACATAAATGCAAATTTATGATTACAAAGAACGTATTTAGTGCTTTAATACCTTATCAGGATACGTAATGTTGTTTAATCACTCAATTTCATAACATTTTCTCTCTACATTTATTCGTATTTCTATTGAGATTATGTCTTAGTGCAGGTTTTAAAGGTTAGAACATATGTGGTTCATTTAATTGAAACATTATCTGCTAATAAAGTTCTACAACATTCATATTAATGATTTTATGGACTTTTAGAACTTGTGTAGGAAAACTTACCTGGCGCATAAACATTTTGATATGAATATTACGTCGAATAGAGCTTTAATAGCGTTTTAGCTCATACAATCTGTAAATATTTTTTATCAATCATTTTATTTAAGAAAAACATTACAAAATAGAGAAAAAAAAATTGTCCTCACTGCCTCACTGGAGTGACCCGTGCCGAGGACTATTTCTTCATTTTTTTATTTTGTAAAAATTACATTCGGTCTATCCATTTGTGTTTTGAATTAAAGATAAAATTATGAATTAAAAATGATTATCTGTTTGGTTGAATAATTTTGTTTATCTCTACTCTACCCACCTGCACTATCCAATTTATATTAAAAAAACATGGTTATATTTTGAAAGAAATATTAGGATAAATTCATCAAATGACAATGTTTACTCACAGAACGCTCTTACTTTCGTGTTAATGTAGCACCTATTATCTACTTATTTTTTAAAAAAAGTAAAAAAATAAAATTATCAGATTTTTAATCGTTTTCAGTACAAAAAACAAGAAGCAGAAGTTGTGGTTATCAATTTTCAAAGATATTGTTAGCATCCCGGAAACTCTTGAAGTAACAAAAACTAAATAAAACTGCATCTTTGTACATTATAGTTAATATTATTATTATGTCCTGACTCCTTTTTTCATGAAATCATCGTTATTTTTGCTAAATCAGATCATCGCTACGTAGTCTCAATCTATTCATTATGAATTTAGGAGTACATAATTATAAGAATTAAAAAAGGCACCTTTAGAAAGAATGAAATTTCGACACATAGCTTTGGCCTATAATAGTAATATAAGTACCGTCGTTTGTGCATGAACGATGCCAAAAAAGAAAACTGATGCGGCCACTAGATATTTTTTACATAGTCCAGAAATTGTTTCTATGTCTTCGATCGGCAGCCAGCGTTAGTGCGACTTCAGCTGTGGTTTTTCCAGACATAGGGAACGTAGAGCTTCGTCCATTCTCGTAAAATACGCAAGCATGGTACAAGTTACCTAATAGTAATATTTCCAGTAAAATAAGTGCAAGTCAGCACACTAGATCAAGTTTGAGTGGATTAGTGATTGTCTGCGGGGTTAAGTCGTAGCCTGTCCGACTCAAACCGTACACTATAGGTACACTGTACGTGTTCAATTAATACGCAGACTGCTTGTACTGCACGCGCATAAATGGTTTCAGAGAAATTCGCTTGATGCCGTTATCTTTGCCCATATCAGATGATTACAGAACAGTTAGTTGATTGTGAATATCATTATTGGTTAATTAGCTACAACTTTTCTGTTCAGTGTGTTTTTTTCGCTTTGGTAGATTTTAGAATGAGTGATTTGAACGAGCAAAGAGTTGCAATTAAATTTTGTGTTAAACTCGGCAAATCGTAACAGGTGACATAGAAACAAAAATTTAATCGTCCCAGCGGGTCGGTGAAACATCTCCCAGACCAAAAAAGCTCGCCAAGTTCGTTCCTGACATCGTTATTTGATGCTCAGGGCGAGTCCATCACGAGTACCTCCCCTATGGCTCTACAGTGAACCAACATTACTGCATTGAAGTACTAAAACGTCTAGAGACGCTATCCGGCGGAAAAGACAAAAAATGGAGGAGTTGTGACTGTTTTTTTCACCACGACAACTCCCCAGCCCATTCAGCTCTCAGAACTCGTGAGTTTTTGGCCAAGCACTCGATCACCCTACTTACCTGACCTTGCTCTTTCTGACTTTTTCTTATTCCCAAAACTAAAAAGACCTTTGAAAGGAAAAAGATTTGAGTCGATCTCCGACATTAAGATAAACGCGACGATAGAGCTGATAGCCATAGCAAAAGAAGCGTTCCAGGACTGTTTTCAAAAATGGAAACACCGTTAGGATAAATGTGTGTGTATAAGAGGCGAGTACTTTGAAGGGAACCCATAAATTTGTATCTCCTAAATAAAGTACATTTTGTGTGATATGACCTCAGTCTACGAATTAATTGAACAGGCCTCGTACACACTGTACACCGCGCCGATTATAACTCCGGCTGGCTACTTGTCAGGCGCGCCCGTACGTCCGGCTGGCCGGCGCCTAGTTCCGACAAGAGGATTGATCATTGATCTGGTTCACGCTGTTTAGACTAGGGATCGGTATATGTAAATAAATTATCCGATAAAAAAAATTGTTAGGTACTCAATCGAATATCTGAAAAATAATAGCATCCGCAATTGAATCCGATAATAAAGATGATTTTGGATATAGATTATTTTACTGTAAGCTTCCAAAGTCGGATATTCAATAAAAATAATCTTGAGGTATCAAGTATCCAATATCCGAGATAAAATATTTCACATTAACGCTATTTTAATAATAAGTATTTGTTTCTTCAACTGTGTTACACAAATTGTTTTTTTTTTTTTCATTAATATTGTACTTTTTATTTATCTAAGTTTTGCAAGTATATATGCAGTATTACCTATCATAAATTGCCGTAAATCCAAAATTATTCTGACATTTTTTTTAGATACCCATTAGTAACCGTAACAGAAATAAGATTAACTATGTTTTAACGTTAAATGAATATGTTCAAAACTACAAAATATTTTATTTATTGGACGCTTCGTACCATTATTAAAAAATCCGAATAACATATTCAAAATCCGTATCCAAAATCTCATATCCATAACATCCCTAGTCGGGGCCAGAAGTCGCCCGAGAATTCCCTCGATGGGTGGCACAAGGGCCCGCTGACTCAGCGGACAGCGCGGATTGAATTACCAGACTCAACATTGCGACACAGTTAACCCGTACATTACAGACATGCCATTTTCCTATTTTCCGATCCATAGACAAACCTGAAAGATAATTAGTCAGCTTGATGATTAGGTTCATCCAATTAGTTAGAAATACTGACTGAAGACCTGGCGCGGGAACATTAAAAACCATAAACAAAGTGTTGGTTAGTAGTCCAAATAATACTAGGTAAACGTACAAATATAAACCGTACTTGTATGCATTCATGAATAATTTAGACATTATTAGGATCCCTAGGAAAATTTGTATTTCAGGAATTAATCCAATGCTCTCGATCCCGCGGAAGGATCCCAGAGAGAAGGATTGACTTGGTAACTGAGGGCAACGGGCGTCTTCTCCAAGAGTAACCAAGTTCTGGACACTGAGGCTGATGGAGGCAGATCCTGGTAGCATGTTTCCTTCTAGATGCGATCACGACTGCTTTACCAAGCAAAAGCTATTAAGAAGATGATTAACATTATGAAGAAACCAAAACACACAAATTAATCACAAAACACTTCCCACTTTGCTTAAAGTATTCAGTCACGTTAACAGAGCTTCTAGTCCATTACACGCTATAAAAGTCTTTTTTAAAATTACAAATACTGTACTCGATATCTAGAACTGGTATGAAACTAAGCTTTCAAGCTTAACATAATCATCTACGTACGTTTAGCTTGCATTTACTGAGCATCAAAACCATAAATTCTGTGATAATTATTTAAGTTCTCTTGTCACAACAGTAGGTTGAAATCTAAGCATCTCTTCTAGCGTTTCTATTAAAGTTGTGTCTTGATAAAGTGTCTATCGTAAACAAAATTTTTAATACCTCTCAGATAATAAAATCTGTCTCTTTGATTAAAATCACTTCGGTATTATCGCCTCAGCACGTGTCTCTTTTTACAGAGAGATAAATGTCGCGATATATCTTTACATGTGTCAAGCAATTTATGCGTTTATGTCGCCAAAGCTTATTGTCGTTGCTAAAGTACGAGCACATAGGAATATTTATACTAGACGCGTTAGTTGTAAATATGCCGTTGCGTTGTTGAAAACGTAATATGTGCAATGCTGCCGATTTAAGAAAAAAAAACCTTAATGCATGATTAGATGCAAAAATTTTTTTTTATGCACTAGTGATCAAACATTATTTATAATATGACTTGAAAGCATTTGAATGGCGAATAGTCAGTAATTTTAGTAACAGTTTCACAACTCCAACCATTGTATATCGTCCTTATCCAAATGTTTTAAAGAAACACTAAGTATTTTTATAGAGCTCATTAAATTTTCCCTTGTACATACATACATCGTATACCTTAAGTTAGAAATTGCGCTTTTTCACTACATCTCTTCTATTACATTAATTGAAATACATCAATGATAACCAAAAATTATAATTCTTGTTTTTATTGCAGATAGCAGATTTAGTAAATCCAACGACAAAACATTGTATTTTCTCTATCTTATTCAGCACTTCGTGTTAACATTTGGTTTCGGTTTTAATAATGGTAATCTAAACACTAGCATTGTTATTGTGTTGTAAGTGCTGTTAGGAATAAGCTCTACATCTACCAGTTGGTACAATGGTAGTCAAGTTAAAGCTTCAGGCTAGTAGCTCACTCTTGTTACTAATATCGTAATGTATTCTAAGAATTAAGAAGGTGTTCTTAATCTTTTGTTATATGCGAACGATTTAAATTTCTAAATATTTATCGATACGTGATACACATCGTCACAATTTAACGCGTGATCTATGTGAATGAGCCTACAGTCTTACCTACATTAGCGCAGTTACTGAACACTTTAACGAATAGAGTTGTCATTAATATTCTACAATGTGCAAATCTTTACCCTTCTTTACCTTTCTTTGTATGGTACACGTTTAATTGAAGAAAAGTTTTAAAAAATTCTGATAAATGATAGTGGTATCGTAAAACAAAACAATTGGTGTCTTTTCCGATTTATTTATTTTTTATTTCAAAATTTATTTAAGAAAAATTACTACCTAGGAATTTTTTAAAACATTTTTTCGAATGTCATAATAACTATCTAGCGCGGGTTTGAAATAGCGCTTTTTCAAATCGCTCGCTAAATCCTCCATTTGGATGGCTCGCATTTGCGGTGTGACGTCACACAGCATAAAGGCCCTCACAACGGAAATGAATTTACCGCGCCTTTTACGGTGGGACGGGTATGACGACAATAGCCAATAAACGATGCGTTAAAATATCATTAGTATTTTCGTGTTTTTAAAACATAAATTTATAAATGAATAACAAAATTTTTGATCATTGTGTTTTATATCGTTGGATTTGTAAAAATCATTCTTTAAATATTTTATAACGTTTTCAAGGATATTCGTGCTATCGGAAGGAACCCTATTTTACGAGTCAAAGTTGAAAGTTAATTCTTATTGGAGGCAATAACGCCCCACATATTTTATTTTTGCCTTCCCCACTTTTTTTGTTTGCCAATTTAAAAGCGTGCATATTATAATTTTATAATTCAGATTTTCAAAATAGACCTACTTGTGCACTCACAGCGTATACACTCTAAAACGTTTTCTTTTCTTTTGAGAAACTACATATAGCTATAAAAACAAGATAAGTTCTTCAGGAAAAATCCTTACAGCGGAACTTTGCAGTATTTAAGATTGAGTTAGTGGTTGGCCGCGCATGCGCTCAGACTTTCTGACAATAGGATTTAAACACTTACAAAACAGGTAATAATTGTCCAGCCAGGTCGCCATCGACAGTCAAAACAAATCGCACTCCGTAATCCGCGAGTCTGCGGGGCGGTGCGCTTGCGCAAACCGTTATTTAGGGAAACGATCCATTCATCGTGCTTTTTAAATTATGGAATTAAACAGATTGATTATTTAAAAAAAAAATCATAGCCAAAATAACAGGTTCTGAATCCTAATAAATCTGCATAAAAGACTAATATTAAAGATAGACTTGGGTAATCTAGAACCGTTAATAATATATATTTCTCAAAGTGATAAACAAATCAAACATTAGGATATTAAAAACTAATTTAAAAAAAAAATATTTGTTACAAAATTAAATTTATGAAACTTGTCTTAAAAACGTCTTCGAAAACCACTGACGTTCGAGTTGGATACGCCATCTATGTACTGATAGTGTTTTTGATACGTAACACATAAAGGAAATCAAAAATGTTAGCTGGTGTGGATATTCGATAAGAAACGGAATGGAGAATACGTCAAGTGGCCACCTAACTCAGCCAATGACAGCTTATAAGCCGTGTAAATGCTTAAATATCCATGTTCCCGAATATGAAAACAGCTTCTTCATCTCTGTAGAGATTTACAAAAAAATGATATCATCATCATCTCAGCCCGTTGAGGTCCACTGCTGGACATAGGCCTCCCCCTGCCGTCTCCACCCCTCCCGATCCTGCGCCGTCCCCATCCACTGTCGTCCAGCAGACTTCCTGATGTCGTCCACCCATCTCATCGGTGGACGTCCTTGAGGCCTCTGATTCCTCGGTCTCCACACCAGAACGCGTTTCGTCCATCTGTCGTCCGTCATTCTGGCTATGTGACCGGCCCATTTCCACTTCAACCAAGCAATTCGCTGCACCACGTCGCAGACCTTTGTCTGGCGTCGGTCGGTCCAATCGTTCCTTTTTCGGTCTTTTAATGTTATTCCAAGCATAATCCTCTCCATGCTCCTCTGTGCAACTTGCAACTTGTGGGATGCAAACTTATTGGAGGGATACTTGCAAAAATGATATACCTACGTTTATTGCTACGTAATCCGTTGGCAGTTTGCGTCAGAGCTGCGGGACGTGGACCTGACCTGGGAGGATGTGCGGTAACTTGCGGCCGATCGCTTGGCCGGGAGGCAGTTTGTGGAATCCATATGCTCCACAAAGGGAACGGATATGGTATGATGATGAGTATTCCTTTACGTGCACTTCACTACTTTGTGGAAATGATCTTTATTGTCTCGATGATTAGGTCCACTACCTCGAATATTAAATATGATTACTAGTTATCACTGCACCGAGTAATATTGTGTGGGACTGTGGGACACATGTTCGCTACTCGCCAATGGCTATAATGATTCGTTAACTGTCATTAATAAAAAATTATCTTGATCATGCAGATTTACGTAACTTACTCTCGGTCCGTAGTCTGTAGTAATTAGCTGATATTAATTAAAGCGCTTAATTTTATTCTTAAGCGTATATATGCTGCTTTAACTTTGACAATCAATACTGAAATTAATTTACTGTTTAAGTGTCAGTTTCGTACTAAGTTATAAGTCCGCCGTGGTGTAGCGATAGCGCGTTGTGCTGCCATGCATGAGGTCGCGGGTTCGATTCCCGAAGGGGGCCAATATGAAATATTTCTTTGAATGTGATTTTCGCATAAAAAAATTTCATATGTGATACCTTGGACTGGCGCTGAAGCGTAAGACTGATCGATCATCTTGCTTTCGTGTAACAAATGAACCAGATTTGCTGCACTTGTGTATCAATGCATTGCCCTATACACCATTAATTTGGTGCGGATAAGGGTAGCGTCGCGGTCTCTGAGTCCAGAGATCGTCGGTTCGAATCCCCACTTCGACACGACTCGATTCCTATTTTCAAGCACAAGCCTTTTAGGTTTTGTTGAAAATATTATTTACAAATTGAAATATGTGCAAATATCATAAGATTGCATAGATTTCTTTTACAATTTAAAAAAAAAAAAATTACCGACCATCCACCCACAACTGTTATCCTTATAGTCCTGGGGGACTCTCTTTCATCTGCACATAGAGGAAAAATATTATTTTTTAAAGAATAATAATAAGTAAGAATCGAACGATCATTTTGGGTCCAACAATCCAAAATCCCATAACATTTTAATATGCACCACTGTATACATATTTACTATAGCCTTAATGTGAAATATCGAACTAAATACACTAATTCGCATTCCTGTGCCTGAATGAATTCTCGCAGAATCACAAAGGAGCTGTTTTTGCGAGCTCAGTTTGTGCACAAATCAATATTCATGAGACTCGAGAGAAAAAATGTTCATTCAATGTGTTGGAACTTTTCCATGATCCCTGAGTGGTCTTTTTGTTTAATTTCTATATAATATTTCTGGTCTGCATGGCTCACAACAGGTTCCCTCTAACTTTAGCAGAGCAGGCACAGGTACCTACTTTAATGTGTGTGAATGTGCGCAATTGTAACTAAACTCTTTATTCCCGAACCTTCGAATAAGGGTGTTTTATAAGTTAACTTACGTTTTAAAAAAACTTCATTACTGAAATATGTTTTTTATTTTTTGGTAAGCTTTTACTTAGGTTCAGCAGAAGTTTCAATTTAATTTGAATCAAACAATAGATGCATGATAATCCAAATAAAGTTCTTTTACAATAATCAAAGTATATTTAGAAAAATCTATAGTGGTAACATAGCCGTATGCCTTTTTTTAAATAAATATACTTTTAAAAAGTTCATCTTTTGACCATAGATGTACAAATGTACTTCTTCTTCTTCTTCATCAGCCATTGTTCGTCCACTGATGGACATAGGCCTCCCCCATATTGGTCCACTGCTTTCTGTCCTGGGCCTCGAGCTGCCATCTGGATCCTGCAGTACTTTTTACGTCATCTGTCCATCTTCTTGGTGTCTTCCTACAGGTCTCCTTGCAGCTCTAGGTCTCCAGTTCAGCAGGCGCTTCGTCCATCGGTCCTCATTCTGGCGTGCCACATGTCCAGCCCATGTCCACTTCAGCTGGGAGATAGCTTTTATGACGTCTATGACTCTAGTCCGTCTTCTTATCTCCTCGTTAGTGACACGGTCTCTTAAACTGATGCCGAGCATGCTTCGCTCCATTGCCCTTTGCGCTACACGGAATTTATTGGCCGATTGGATAGTCAGTGTCAATGTTTCAGCCCCATAAGTCAGCACTGGAAGTATGCACATGTTAAATACCTGCCTTTTAAGGTTGTTAGGAATTGGACTCTTCATAATGTGGGATACATTCCCAAACGCTGCCCATCCCAGCCTAATTCGGCAGTTTATTTCAGCTGTTTTGGTGCCACAAATGTACATATGTGTGTAATCACTTATGCATAAATTATAGTATTTCAGTATTGGTTGCGCGTCGTAATATTGTTTACAATTCAAAATGCTTTCAAATCTCGTATCAATTTGAAGGCGTTTCACTTTCTTTTGTAGTAAGTAAATTCTAAATGCATTTAATTCCATAACTGCTATCTGCTATCACTATAATTATTATGCCGTAAGTATCAGTATGCCTAAGTATAACCTTTCTACTTGCGCATTGTGTTAAAAAAACAATTAGAATATTTATTCAACCAAGATATACATATTTCGAGTAGTTTCTAAGTAGTTAAAAATAAATATCAACCAAAAAAATGTATGTACTGTTGAAAAAAAAAAACAATAAATAAATAAAGTTTCTTGATCTTGAACTACCCCCTGGAAAGGTAAGTTTGGTGTAGTTCCGTTTCGTCTGCGGCGGCGCAGGTAGAAAAAGTCACCATTGTGATTTTTTCATTACGAAAAACGAGATTTTTTCTCATGATTGACGGGTGAGCTCGCTTTTGTTCTTCCTGCTCTCCAACTGCTTTATTAAACACACTCATTTGTGTACTTAATACAAATATTGTTATACACTGAGGCTGAATCGTATGGTCGTGAAATCGTGCTATTTTGTTTCTAATCAGGACCTGAATACTATTACGATATAGACGTAGAATCTTTTTAACAACATAAAAAGCCCTTTTACTTATATAAAGTTTTGAATAAATTCAACTCACCACAGTGATTATTTTTTTAAAACAGATATGTAGGTACATTGTATTATTTAAAGATTCCTTATTTGCTACTTTACTAGCATATTTTTTTACCTTGATATTTTTCTTACATTATCAGCATTTTCATCTGGTTTTGTGAGAAAAGTAATATTTTTTTTTAAATTTCAATATATATACATAAAATAAAACAATTTCATTGTCCTACTGAGTTGCCTACTGCAACTCGTCAGTAGGTGCATAAATACAAATTCAACTAAAAATAAAAGTACACAATACATTCACCTAGCGCAAAAAAAAAATTAAAATACATATAAATAAAAATACAATTCTAAAACTCAAATATAATAAATCGCGCTCTAGCAACCAAGTAATGAGTAAACTTTGACTTTAGACGTTCCACGTTTTTTATCCTTCTTTCAAAATGCTTTCACGGTCACAAAGTATTGCGAAAAATTCGTTCCGTTCAAAATGTAACGTTTGCTCCAATTAGAGTGATTTATTTTTCTGAGACCATTTTATCAATAAATGATCAATATCGAATTAAGGAGACTTAATCGCGTGACCCAGCGGTCAAGTCTACGGGTATACCAACTATCGGTCGTGCAATGACAGTCAAACCGATCCGGTATAAATATTTAACCATTATTTAGTCTACTAGATGCTCAGACAAAAGACATGTTATTAGCATTGAGCTGCATAATGTCAGGTTAACAACGATTTTGATTTATAGATCAGATTAATCTAAGCAGGTTATCTGATTATTCTTGCGATTATAATCCTTTCATCCGCACTACCCTTGACATTAAAGGTTGTTATTATAATAATTTATTTACACCTGACAGTTGTACGTCAAGAAAACTTTCAACAATTAAACGGTTTTCACGTCATAAAGCCTAAGTTTCGATTTCGGCATTCGTATGATTTTGACATTTGAAAACGTTAATTTTTTTAATACGTAAAAAATGTAATACATTAATTTGATATTTGATTTAATCTTGATTTTAGAGCTAAACTTATTATAAAAACAGGAAACTCGTAATGCAAAATAATAATTTATGCAGTTAGGAATAACAAAATTATAAAATCGTCACCCTTTTGTTAGTTCTGCAAAATCAATTTTCTGATTATCATTTTTATTGGGAATTTAGCGTCAAATAATTGCTATTTAATTGCCAATAACATAATTTCAAAATACTTTTAAAAATTTACGCTTAAATATTTTTTTATAAAAGTAATAGAGGTTTTACAAGAATATATTGTTATTTTAATACTGTCGTAAAGAGCTTGGAGTCATTAATGTGGGATCGGTATTTACAGGCGTAACTCCAGAATCGCTTGAAGATTTCCTTTTGATGATTACTCCCAACTTCACAATACTCAATACGCCATATTACTCCAAAGGGCGAACCGCTCTTTTCTCGGAAGTTTTTTGTAACACCGTTTTAAGTATTTTTGTCGTAAATATTATTCGATACACTTGAACCTTGCGGCATCACAGGTCCGCGCCAAGACGAACTAATATAAGGATACATCAGGAGTATTGTAGTAATACTTCTTTGAATTTGTTGACTTAATAACTAAAACAAAATTTAAAAACAGTGGAAAATCGAATCAAACGCGACGTTTTATACAGAATCGTTCTGTGTTCTTTTTTTTTCATGAATGTAAAATTTATTTTTGCACTTTTTAAGAAAGGTCTTTTACGTTGGTTCGGTCATGTAGAGCGAATGGATGATGAAAGAACGGCTAAAAAAATATATGATGCGACTGTGCCTGGATGTAGAAGTCGAGGAAGGGTAAGACATGGCATGATCAAGTAAAACAAGTGCTTGAAAGTGGGCATGTAAGAAGTCGGAATAATCGACGTGCGTGCATGAGAAGATGTATGAATGAAGCAAGAGAAGTATGCCAGGATAGAGTGGTGTGGCGTTCTATCCTCTCTGCCTACCCCTTCGGGGAAATGGCGTGATGGTTAGTTAGTTAGTTAGTTGTAAAATTTGACTAAAAATAAATTACTGTAATAAATAAGGTAAAGTGAATATTTATTTTTTATTTTTTAAAAGAAACATTTGAGTTCTTATGATATACTCAAATATTTCAGTTTTGGGACTGCTTTCAAATAGTCGGAAATAACTGTGTCAGAAAGCAGGGAACAAGTTGTGCTGGAGTGGGATTCGAACCTAGAGATTCTAATCCGGAGTCTTCAAATCTCTCACTAGACCACAACCCGGTTAAATAATGATTACCTATATTTTTTATTAGACAAGATTTTTTTTTCTGAACAATAAATTTTACTATCTCAAATCTCAATCCTAACTTTACCATGCAAAAAATCTGCAAGTTGTATGAATATATACGAATTGTGTTCTAGATAATAAATTAAAATGGGTATATAGGTACCTACCTCTACTCGTATCGGCAAGTTGGGTGGCAATCCTTAACGTAAGGTAAGTGCCTGGAGACTACAACCATTTTTCATAATAAAATATAACGTCGAGCTAACATCACATAATAATATCTTCTTCACTTATCTTTTGCACTTTATAATAATTTATGATGAAAATCGTGAATGATTTTCCCTACTGAACTTTTGAGCAGAGGCGTAATGTTTTTTTATAAGGTAAATCAGACATTATTTATTTAATTGTTGATTTATTCACTTATTTTTGTGCATACAAAACATTTCTTAGTAAACATAGCCATACTTGATCCTAGTCAAAAAGTTCGAAATAACCTTGGAAATGTAATTATTATCGTTCAATTTGACATCTCAACAGAGACGAGAAACTTGGAAGGAAATATGGATATCTAGGCGTTTCAGGGCTTATGACCTGTCATTGGCTGGGTTAAAGTGGCCACTTGATGTATGACAACATTCAAGTTTCTCGTCTCTGTTGAGATGTCAAATTGTAATTATTAGCCCGTAATGGGTGAAATCCAGTTTTTGTCTACAAGTATTTGGACACACTCAAATTGTTGTTTACAGAAATCGTTCATTTTCGATTTCTATTTCTCTACATTTGCGAACGACTAATCTTTATTGTGATCCTAACTTTTGCCTCACTATTACAATAAATAAATGATAAGTAATATTAGTTTTTACCTAAAATATACTCATTTTACATATATAATATAATACAAACAATAACATGTCCTACTGAGTTGCCTACTGCAACTCGTCAGTAGGTGCAAAAACATACGTTAAATACTTAGTTAAAATACACAATACACACTTTTGCAAACAAAATACAAAATATTATGAACAAGAATAACGAAAACTTAGTATAACTCCAGCTCTAGCAACCAATTTCTCAGCACGAGTCTCTCTTTTAAGCCTGAAAAATTAATGTTTTTTTTGTACATGCTTCCAGCAAATTTTCTGTATACTATATTCAAGTGCTGTTTTACCCCTACTTAAGGAGAACTAGTTATTATTTTGATAATCATTACACTTTTAAGTTTTTTCAGTAATATGTAATTTAAAACAATTTTGTGCTTGTTTATTATATAAATTTGAAATATAATTTTCACAAATAATCTAAAATACAAAAATTAGATTTGACTACACCCCTGAGAACAGTGCTCCAGTTGGGATGTCGCATGTCGGTATCAACAGAAGACGGTGTTAACATTAACATTTCAACTTTAGAGCTTTAGTAATCCTTACTTGAAATCAAAAGTTTTTAAATAAAAAAGATTGAAAATACATTTCTATCATTTTACCATGTTCAAAAATTTTTTTTTTAACTGATCATTATGCTGGGAAAATATTTTAACCGTTGTGTTGTGAATTCAACATCTTGGCAAATAGAAACGTCTCGTCATGAAGCCGAAAATTTACAGTAAATAAAATACTTAGTGACTTCTACGTTTACGTATACAAAGATACGAAGACAGTAAACGTCTGTTTCTATTCATAATAAAACGTACGATGTACGCCATTATTTTGACTGAAAAAAAAGAAAAAAATATATTTCGTAATTTTACGACTTTTATGTACAAATGTGTACAAGCGTGAATAATAAGAGAATGCTAAAAAAATCATAGAAATCGTAAAAGGATTTTAAAATATTCGTAAATTGTCTTGGTAAGCATTCGATTAGATGTTATCAAACACGAACTAAGTGATTCAAAGCTCACCAATTTACAAATCTGATAACCAGGCGCGTTTTTTATCGAAAAACTTTACCATATTTTCTTACTAGAAACCCCTTACCATTAAAATATGCACAAGGTATACCTGAATATTTTAACCCTCAACCTACCCCTACATTGTTTAGGTTTATTCTTTCGGGAGGTCTTTTTTTACCCCAGAATTAATTCAAATTTGACGAAGATTTATTATCAATAAACGAGACTAATTTATGAAACATCGATCAATTTATTATTCAAATCATCGTTTTTAGGGCGTAATTTTGATTGGATAGGTTATTATCATTTTTGGGATTCTTTTTCTTTTGATTTCTTTTTACTCTATCTATCACCTGTTTAATCATGTTGTTACAATGTTTTATCTATTTCTTCTGTGAAATTTTGAAATACTATAAAATGATTATTTAATACATTATTTGATATTAAATTACTTTTATTGTATTACACTATAAGAGAATCATTTCTTATACATTATATATATGGGTACGAATTTTAAATAATAAAGGAACATTAGCGTTACTATCATAAGCACAAATATTTGAAATTCGGAAACCGGTTCAAATAGTTGTCATACATTTAAAAGTATGGAAAAGAAAAATTTACGGATTATAACCATTAATTTTAGAATTTTTTTCAAAGTGGACATGTGCAAAGTGGGAAAAATCAACGTGCGTGCGTGAGAAGATGTATGAATGTGAAGGAAGCGAACAAAGTGTCCCAAGACAGAATCATGTGACATTCTATCTTCTCTCCTTCATTGCATGATGATTACTTAGATAATAATATGGAACCGGTATATGGTCTAGTGGTAAATTTGCGGACTCCGGATTGGAATCTTAGGCTCGAATACCGCTCCACCACAACTTGTTTTTCTGCTTTCTCACACAGTTATTTCCGACTGTTTGAAAGCAGTACAGAAATCGAAATATTTTGGTATATCATAAAAAATAAAAATAAATTCATCTAATCCAGTTGAGGCATATAACAACAAAGGAGGAAGTGTCCACCTGCAGTCGAAAATGAGTTAAATATGCAGTTTTTGTTTGGAAAGTTATGTATTTTCTCCAAAGAATTTTTGTTTGTCAAAAAACGGCATTAATCCATTTAATTTTTAGATTAAAAGTTTTGTTGTTGAAACAAAAACGGCAGTGTCCAATACAAAAACGGCAGAATTGCAAAACTAAACAAACGTTTTTTCGTGATTGCCAACAATTGAAGAAAGTGGACACTTCCGCCTTTGTTGTTATATGCCTCAGTTGGTGAAGATTTTTCTGTACGCATAATAAATGTTCATCTTTAATTTAAAAAAAAAAAATAGGTACGAAACTGCGTCTTCATAGTCATTATTGCACTAGCTAGGCATAACATTTAAATTCTAACTTCCATCACAACAATATATGGTTTTCAATAGTATCATTAAGTCCATAACAAAGTATCGTTTGATAGTGAAATCACGTTGTGCGCAACAAGGGCAGGTGCTACGGGTATGTGTTACGACGATACACGGTCCGGTGTTTAGGACTAATATGATGGCCCGTGATAAGCACCCGCCCAGGGAATGGGGATCATTAAGTCAACATAATTACATCAAATCTACTACGTAATCTATCCCTTCTAGAACGACCATCCAATAAATCCAGGGACGCGCGCCACGCATTATTTGTATATACTACATATTTACAAATTGGCATTATTTTTTTTTTTCAATTATTGATATGGGAAAAAAAACATCACAATTATCATCCTAACAGAGCCGAAAAGTTATTAACGGGGATAAGTGGACACCTTATGTATTACAACATTCCCCGTATTTGGTATTCACATCACTGATAATTATTGGAAATTGTATTTATACAGCGAAACAGCGCGAAGACGCTTCACGTGCGAATTCTCTCTAATATCATTTGAGAAAAATGACGCATTTTGGAAGAATTCAAAATTGTTTTTTGCTTTAGACGTACTAAAAAAACGATCATGGCCGCTCTGCCCCATTTGGCGTAATGACTGAGACGCTGGACTCACCTCCGAAGCTTCCGGACTCAATGAGGTTCTTTCCATTTTTTTATTTTTTACTTTACAAAAAATTGATTGAAAAATTACAAAATCAAGGGAATTTTTTTTTTTTTTTTACGTTGTCGTATAAATTTTCTAGCGCGGTTTGAAATAGCGCTTTTTCAAATCGCTCGCAAAATCCTCCATTTGGCGCGCATGCGGTGTGACGTCACAGCAATATAGGCGCTTACCACGGAATGAATTTCACGCCTTTCACGGTAGACGGGTATGACGTCATTAGCCAATAACGGGCGTTAAAAATCATTCGTATTTTCGTGTTTTTTAAACATAAATTTATTAATAAAAACTAAATTTTTGAGTATTGTGTTTTATATCGTTGGAATTGTAAAAATATACTTTAAATATTTATAACGTTTTTAAGAATATTCATGTTATCTGGAAGAACCCCATTAATAATACCGAACATAACTAGTCACTTTAAAAACCTTCGTGTTCTTTGATGTAATCATTCTCAAAAATTAGATCTTCTGGCATGTTGGGACTGAAAAAAAAAACTAAATTCACGGCTTAGTAGTTGTTGAAATACAATATAGATGCCTTAGGCGCAAGGACTCCATGGTCAGATTATAGTCTCAGAATACCTAATATTATGATCAAAATTATTCATGATTAGCATTTACTAGCAAGAGAAAACCTAGCTAATTTTTATAAAAATATTATATCAAAACGTTGATTAATTTTATTATACTTTCAAGCATCTACATCATAGTACCTAGCATTTGAAATTTTTATTGACAGTTCGACATTAATATATTTCACACTATCAGCCTCATGAAATTCCTATAAGTAATAATTATATTTTCTCAACCTGCAATCACTGGCAGTAAATAAATTTCTAACTGCATATTATTTATGAATCATTAATCTACCTTTTAGACCTCCTTACTGCCTTCTCTTTGTTACCTTATTAATTATACTAATATATAATTAAATCAGACCCAGTAATTAAAATGCATTATGCAAATGTGTTTTATTGTTTCCTACTTTTAGATTGGTTACAAATTATTGCAAAAACAGAAGTAGTAAAAATCAATGCAATTCTGCATTGTAATTAAATGCCCGCATCACGATACGCCCCTGGTAAAATCATAAACCACAGGTCATTTTAAATTTACTCTCGATGCATTCTTAGTTAAGTATTTTTTTCTAAGGCAAAATGGTTGAATTTAGAAAAAGGCTGTGTTAATTATCTTTTTGAAATTGTGGGCAACCTTTTGTGATGTGGCTGTATTTTAGCAGTCGATCGAATGCGAGCGATATATCAACATAAACACGGACATGCAACTAGGAGTGATTCAGCATTTAGTTGATCGGTCAGGAACCAGAAAACTAATCTAATAACAGTAAAGTAACCATAGAGATAAAACAAGAGTAATACATAGTCATTTTACTGTATTAGTTCCTTAAATGCGCGTTTACGAGTGGTTATAATACACTTTTAAATATAAGTACACGTCTTAAGATAGCAGTTCAGAAAAAAATACTGATCACGAGGTAGGTACTTAAAAAGTGTTTTTTTCTTATTTTTATGATAGTCGTTTTCGCAATTAAATAGGAAAAAAGTAGAGACCGCGGGCGCTATGCTGGACTGAATGTCGCATGTGACACTTCGGACATACGAGAGATTTTTGTATCGTAGCCGTAGATCACTCGCCAATCCGAAGTGTCGCATGCGACTTTTAGTCCAGCATAGGGTTCTATGCCTTGTGCCACTAAATAAATACACAAAAATGACATACAGCCTCTAACGGGAATAATTTCAGTTCACTTTATCAAGTTTTCTAAATGAAAAATATTAATATTATTAATATTCAAAGCATTAACTTTGTGGTCCCACATTTTAATATTATGTTAATAAAATCACTCACCGACTTTTCTGTCTACCAGTTTCGAGACGTATCCCGTCTCTTCGTCAAGACAAAAACACAACTACACTGACATGCAAATACCACTACACAGGCACCATAGTGAATTTACAAAAATATAAAATCGACATGCAGATTAGACACATGCTTCACTACGCCACCACCAAGGGTTACCGAAACCGGTAGTAGAGAGAAAAGTCGGTGATTGGTTTAATTCAAATTTTTATTAACATAATAAAAATATATAAAATTCAGTTTTTTTTTACTGTTTTCTTTAGTTATTTGCAATTTTTGTAGTTTAATATACCTACTCATTCTCAATCAACCGGGAATGTCTCAATTATTGACCGTAAAGTTACTTTATCCGGAATATGTACTCTGGTATTTTTTTAGTATTTACTAGTAGTTAAATGGAAGAATCCGTAAATGTGATTAAATATGGATAAAAAATATCTTGTATTATGTGTTGATGTTTAAATTTTTAGATGCATAATTAGCTCGGCAGTATCTTTTATTACTTCGAAATGTGTTGTCTGATCAAATTACAAGTGTTTTTATGGGTAATTTTTACGATGTCTTAAAAGTTATTTTAGATTGCCGAAGTGTATATTTTAGTGCACTGAAGACAATTTATGGTATTTAATGTGTTTCATATGACTCAGACATCAACAGATGTTCTAAATTATTAAGTATTGAGTATGAAATTCATTTAATATAAGTAGTATATAACATGTGCTCATGTCCTAGGTTATGTATTTTTTTATTTAATATTGTCCGATTGAATGTATGTTTATTGTAGGTACATATTTAAAAAATTGTCCCGATTGAATGTATGTTTTTTACTAGGTACATATGTTTTAAAAATCAAACATTTTTCGCGAACCCGAATAGAAAAGTTAGTACTTACCAATGCAAAATATTTTGTCACTTTTTTTACATACATATTTTATGTTTATACAGTTTCAGAATTTTTTCCCGAACCCGAATAGAAACTACAAGTTAGTACTTACCCCTATAGGTATATTGCAAGTATTTTGTCAATTTTTTTTTTCATGCAAGAGGAGTTGTTAATTACAAATATAAGTACAAAAAAATATTTAACTGTTATACATATATTTATTTATTCGAAAATTCATGTACAATTACATAGCAGAGTACAAGGGCGGGCTTATTGCTTTTAGCAGGAGTAAGCAATTGCTTTATCAATTTACAACCAACCCTTACTTTTTATATGTTCGGAATGAAATCCATTTTACTCGTAGAAAATTGAACTGTTTGAAGAATGGCTTGTTAAATCTTAATTGATAACTTGTAACTTAACACATTCCAGTACAATTAATTATTTAAAATCTTGATTTTCGACAAGAAAATACTATTTTTATTTCAGTCGTAATGGCGTACCTAAGCAATATGTGGATAAAATCATTTATTATTATTATCGAACCGGAGCTAAGGTACTGGAACAAAAAAATCTTCAAGATAACCTTAAGCATTGTTGTCTAAATAAACTGAACACCTTTCTACTATCTAATGCAACAAAACGGAGTTTAAACACAGATCGATAAGATTTATCACCTGCCATGTTTTATATTATGGACGCGTAGAAGCGAGACATGAGCAATATAAGTAAAGTAAGTGTGATGGATTCGATAAGAAATGAGACGAAATCATATTTACTCAACTTGCTTAAAGCTTTTCTGTTTACTTTTTATTAAGTTTACTCATTAAATGTTATATTACGCCAAAATGTTTTATGAGTTACATCCCATATGAAATGTGAGTAAACTTATGTTGAATAGAAACAAACTATATATGTTTTAAACGTTCATGTAGGTACCTACCTAATCCTTCTTTTAATTTAGACATATTATACTTCGCTTACAATTGCCATCTCAACAAAGAAGAAGATTTTGGAAGAAAATATAAATATTTAGGCGTTTCCGCTTAAGACTTGATTGATTGTTTTGAGTGGCCGCTTAATGTATTACAACATTCCCTATTGCGCTTCGTATTTGATATCCATTTTTACCCACTACTATCGGAATACATACAGTAAAACAGCGCGACTACAAGTATTTGGACACACTCAAAATGTTGTCTAGATTTCGCTTCTTAAAAAATGTACAACATCATTTTAAAACAAATTAAAGAGACAGTTACAAGTACTTAGGTACCTATCACAATTTTCTACTTGTCTATTTCTAGTCAAACATTAACGTGTGCAGATAAGCAATATTAAACTTATTTCATACTTAATCATAATTCAATTTTTTCAACTATACGAACAAAAAGAGAATACCTACCAAAGGACAAATATTTACCGGAATTAGGGTTAAAACAGCGTCAGTCCTCCATTGTCGACTACGTGTTTTCAGGTACTTCTGTCATGTCACATGTCAAACGGATTATATGGATAGATGAATAGTGCAGTTACTCAATCACAGATGACTATCGACGTGCTAATAAGCGACGTGATAACGATTTCTCACCATGGATGTTTAACGTTTTCGCTATCACAATGGAACATCCGTTAAAAGTTATCGATCGGGATTATTAATTACCGCTTTAACTAACTAACTAACTAACCATCACGCCATTTTCCCGAAGGGGTAGGCAGAGAGGATAGAACGCCACACCACTCTGTCCTGGCATACTTCTCTTGCTTCCTCCACATTCATACATCTTCTCATGCCAGCACGTCGATTATTCCGACTTCTTACATGCCCACTTTCAAGCACTTGCCCGCTTTAAATATGGAAAATAAACTGTAAGTAAAGTAAAATAATTTAGTTTTATAGAGTTTTAATTGTTTGCGCACAATTTATAATGCCATTTTATTTGCTTTAAATCAATTTGAGAAAAAGCAATCAAAACGAAACAATTGTCAAAGTATGGCTTTCATCTATGGTGCTTGGCAACGCGACCGTGATATGAACGTATGTTCATTGTGATCGGTCAAATACTTAGCACGTCGACAATCATCTGTGATTGAGCTACAGGGACTCGTAGCAGCTTGATCCCGTGGAAGGAGCCTAACGATATGGACTGATTTGGTCTCTCTCCAAAAGGCCTCTAGAAGTGCTGGAGACAGAATGGATGAAAGAGAATTCTGGAGGCTTGCTTCCCTCCTACTCTTCTACCCTGACTGTTATGTCAAGAGCAAGAGAATAAGAAGAAGATCAAGGTTCAAACAAAACGTTTTATTTTAGTAACATACCGAATAAGACAGTTCCCATTAAAAACAAATTTAATCACATTTTTTATTTAATTGTTGGTATGTTCAGATTATATTTCAGCATACAACAATTCCTGGATTTTTAAAAGAATTTAAGGTCTGCCGGTGGCGGGTGTTGAACCAATTACCTACCCCGAGAAGCGCGCTCCCTGTAACCTGTAATTTTCGCGCCAGGGCCACTACTGGACTTTTATGACTCCAATGATGCTCATTTTTTACTAACATAAAATTCTTAAATAATTCTTAACAAGATTTGTTTAAATAAAATTTCTCCTCCTCCTCTTTTCTCTTATCTGCCCCTGATAGTGCATAGGGCACTGCATTTGTGCAATTCATTGTTCTTATTCTTAGGCTTTAGGTAATTCTCTATATTTGAGATTATTTAACTATTTAATTGAGATTATCGAATAAAAAGTGTATTTGAAAGAAAAAAACAAAATAGCAGATACATATTTAAACATTGTTATAGGTTAAATATTAATAAATATTTCTAAACAACATTTTGAGTGTGTCCAAATACTTGTGGACAAAAACTGGATTTCACCCATTACGGGCTAATAATTACAATTTGACATCTTAACAGAGACGAGAAACTTGGAAGCGCCATTTTACTGTATATTGGCAGATATGGATATCAAATACTAGGTGAAATGGGGAATGTTGTATTACATCAAGTGGCCACTTAACCCAGCCAATGTCAGGTCATAAGCCCTGTAAACGCCTAGATATCCATATTCCCTTCCAAGTTTTTCGTCTCTGTTAAGATGTCAAATTGTAATAAATATTTCATTTATCTCTGAAAATTTTTATTAAATTTTAATATTTCTTTTTTTCATTGACCACTGTACAGTTGACCGAAGGTTTTTGTATATTTTAAGTTTTGTCAATTTTTATTAAATAATTGAAATGTTTGAGAACGTCCCGATATTTAGAGTAAAGAACCACTTACCCTTTTCTCACCTCTAAAGGGATAACCACACGTTACGGTTTAAACAATATAATTTTACGGGGAAACCACGGCTCCACCATCCACAAATCAGGTTAACTCCTTAACGGCCTTTGTTTTACGGAACTGAAACACTCATTATCCTAATAGGTATAGCACCCGCTATAAAGTGAAAGCAGATGTTTCGAAAACCATACGGTCATGCGGAATGAGTGTTAATGAAAAAGGGAAAAAATTAAAGAAAAAATATATTGGGTGATGTTATAAATTACGGTCTTGTAGCTAAAGCGCGTAATGGGGCTATTTAACTTTTTCTATACATGTATTTTTTCTTTTTACATATTTGTGAAACTAGTACTACTACTCTCCCTTATCTGCACCCAATGGTGCAACGGGCACTGTATTGCTCCATCAAGTAAAGTGAATCTTAATCACCTGCATCATTACTGCGAGACGATCAGCCTTACGCTTCAGATCCAATCCAAGGTCTTACATATGAATGTTTTATATGAAAAACACATTAAAATAAATATTTCACATTGACCCCGTCAGGGATCGAACCCGCGACCTCTTTTCAGCTTACCTTTGTGTTATAATTGAAAATTAACGTAGGTTTTTTAAAAATGAGCCTTTTTCAAAAATGCATCACATTTAAAATTTGTTTCTAGTCAATGCGAAAATTTATCATAATTCCTAATAATATAGACTTAATTTTAAAATTTCACTTTCATATAAAATTTAATTATAATTTATCTTAGAACCTGCTTTTTTATATGCCTGAAGTTATAAAATAGTTACGTAAAAAAATATTAGGAAATACTACGAATAGATAATAAAATATACAGTGGCAGAGGGTCAAAAGGTCTCATCTTGAAAATTTTTCAGAAGACGCATTTTTTAGATATTTTCAACATCAATATGCTGAACATATTTCTCCTTAATTAATCGTGTCACAGTGTCAAAATAAAATACGTTGAAGAAATACAGCATACTGTAGATAAAAATCTGAGAGAAAAGGGATGATTTTAAGTATGTACAGAAATATAATTTTTCCTAGTACCTATTCTTTTATTTACCTGATTAATTATAAAATATCTACGTTACAAATTGATTATAAAATACGAATAAATAAAATTACTTATTAAAAGAAAACGCGGAATTTATGACCGTGTGAGTGAAGTAAATGTTTTCATTGCATTAAATCTTAGAGATGTCGGTTTCATTAATTACTCACTTCTTCAACAGTTAATTGCAATACCGGCTTACTTCGTAGATAGTTATTCTTCGATTAACTCTGCTTCACAGGCTGAATCTACGATCTTCAATAATTTATTGATGGGGAATTCAACATCAGTTTGTACATGCGATTAGAAATGGATTAAGCTTATCTGTTTATACAATTATCATTAGTTTTGGAATTATCGACGATTTTTAATGCATATTATTAGAACATTTATAACAGAAAGTATTTATTTTTATTTATTTGACATATCAGAATTACCAAATTGAAGATTTTATTTTTTCCATGTCCCGACCTCCTGGTATAAAAAAAATTATACGATTATAATACAAGACCCTTTATAGAAAATTGTATTGCATGCAATAGACTTATTTTAGGTTTTTATCCACAATTTGCTCAAAGTGGCATGAATTTTATCCACTTATCTAGTTACTTATCTAGTTTAAGACAATAGACAAAACAGGAAATTAAGACAATACAAATGTAGAGAGATTAAGCCTCACATATAAAACTTGGCTAAGGCATTCTCCAACATTTTTAATATCACGTATTGTATATAATTATATTACTGTACATCACATACGCATATTACACGCGTAGGTACTCCTCAATCAAATCATTATCTAATTAAGACTGTCTCAGTGGTGTCGACCTGATAAATTCTAATAATATATCAATCAGTAAACTGATACAATAATTACTATTATCTCGTGGAGGGATGCAGGTTTAGCATCTCTTGAGTGCGCGCGCATCAAGCCTTAATGCACTGATTGGATATGGACGTCACACATTGCTATCACTAATGACTCGTACAACTCTTGACTGTGAATTAAAATATAATTTCAACTAATCAGGAAATCCTTAGCTAGAAAGCGCTTCCAATTTTATGTACGCTCTAGAATCTCGTGTAGTTGACCGAAGTCGAAGGGTTTGTTGGTCAGTTCATACAAGAATACACCTGTACTTTCTTTAAAGTATTTTGACGATGAACTCTGCGAAAGTGAAGTTCTAACATTAAACTGGAAAAAGCTTAGCTCTTTGTGGAAGAATCTTATCTAAATGCTCGGCATTTTATTATTTATATGTATATACATTTTTATGCAGAATGGAGTATTATCACATAACTCTCATAGATAAAAAGAAAATACCCCAATTCTTGCATAATTAAAAATTGAGCTTGGAACCACCGTGATGTGAATACAGCGTCATGTTTATTGTATATATTTTTTGGTGTCAACTATGGAAGCTAGCGTATTCATAAAATCGTTTTTTTTGAGAGATTTCGTTTTTAAATGTTTTTCATAAGAATTGGTCGATTAGTAAAGCAAAGTTTTGCAGTCATTTTTTCACCTCATAGAACTAAGGTACCTATGCTATGTTTTATAGATGTTTAAATTAATATGTGTAATGACGGGCCGTCAGCAATTTACTTTTAGAATTACAGGACGTGGCTCTGACTGGCGTCCAATCGTTTGACTTGAAGGCAGTTCACGAAAACGTTTCTTTATAAGTTAATTATTAATGTGCTGCACATGGGACCTGGTGCTCGATCACAAACATGTATGTACATGTGAATATATTGCATTTATGAGGCGAATATGACATCAATCGGTAAATTATCAAAGAGATTGGTGATCACTGTGCTGATATGAAATGATGACGATGAGGAACCAAGATGCCTGTTTATCTACATTTCATGCATACCGTTTTAAAATCAATCAATATAGTAAATTGCTCGCACGGAATCTAAGAAAGGTGGTTGCTAATGACACCACTATCAGTTTTCTCTCGCATTGAATGATGCCTGCTGTTTGGATAACAGGCCTCCTAATGGCAACACTGAAATAATGTTTGTTGAAAATCATCGAATAGAAGCACTATGCGGATATCACTTTAGTGTTCAGATAAAGTGTATAAAGGCACCCTAGTCACTACCGCAGAATAATTCATTTACTTACTGGAAGCCAAAAGATACAAATATATTTTTTAATACAGAAACCAGCAAATATTGTGTGAAAATCACAACAGATGAATGAAACGGGTTTCACAGAATTGTTTTTTTTTGTATTCAACATCTAGGTGTTTAACTTTTTTTTTAAATATTTTTTAACGATTTAAGTAGGATGAGATAACTAAACTATTTTCCATCTAACATAATAATATGTTTCCCTATTTTTATTGATAAATTCACTAATGATGACTAGTAATATTAACCTACTGTTTACTAAATATCAACACATTGAATATTATTCGCTTTAGTTTTTTAAAACGAGATCGTGCTCATGAGCGTGATGAATATCAACGATAGAAATAAACAAAAGTAATTGAATACCTACATGCTCTATGTGGGATCCTTTTTAGTAGATAAGTTTTATGTTTTTCACGTTCCAAAAGCTTTAATAAAAAATTGGAGGAATCACTATAATAATAATAATGTTTCCTTTTGGTTGTTTTAATATAAAGTTTTTCTTTTTATTCCAAATTAGAGAAATATTTTAGGGTTAAACATTTTTTCGAGGGTATAATATGAAATTAGATTCGTCTATTATGCATAATGCCTTACAACGGTTAACACTATTAAATAGTTCCTGCTTACATAATATAATACATTTGAAGTGTTTAAGCACAATACATCACTTGCAACTCATTGTTAATATTATACAGAAATGCTCGTAATACCGCTACAACATTAATACCGCTTATTATATGGTAGCTAATAGCAAAGGGCTTAGAAATACTAAGGAATAAAACCAATAATATTGACCTGTAATTACTACCTACTAGCAACCCTCAAACGAGCTTTTACGTATCGTGTATAGAATTGCTGGTTGCAACCAACAACGGACTCATTGGTAGGTAGATGTTTCTCAGGGCTCGCGACTTGATGCGCTCGTTTAATAATCCCGATCGATAACTTTTAACGCGTGTTCCATTGTGATCGCGAAAACGTTAAACATCCATGGTAAGAAATCGTTATCACGTCGCTTATCACCGCGACGATAGTGATCTGTGATCGAGCAACTGGGATGGTTTAGAGTTTAGATTCACAATTGGACCGGGTAGGTGGCGCTGCAAAATCGAGTTCGGGTTCATCGAGTTCAGGTCCGGGAAATGTTTAACGAAATTTGAATATCAAAAAGACAAAGTTTGCTGAACTCACTAATAGCAGGCAAGCCAAAATTTGGGCAGGACAACATCTATTGAGTTGGCTAGTTACATAAAATAATTTAAAATCATTTCTATTAAATTTTAATACGAGAAACTAAAAGTACAGGACGTTTCTGAATCTGAACTGTTGGGAGTCAACATCTCAAAGGGCAACGTAAAATGAGACCAATACAGACCTTTAGGGCACTTTGTATTGTCAGTAGATGTTTGATTTCATAAGTGTTATGAAAATTTAATGACCACTCGCGGAGCTGAATTAGAATAGGGTAAGCGATAATCGCGACCCGGTACAAACATCAGTTTTATTTCCTTTACATTGTGCGATTCTGTACAATACCTTGGCTACGATTGCTCCCCTTTCAGTTGATTGCGAGTTAGATTACCAAACAATGCAAAATACAATACAGTCTTGCAATAACTTAAGACTTAATAATGGTATGTAATCATATACGAGTATTTGCGGAAATCGGAATGGGAAATATTTAAAGGGTTTCCTGGTGAGAAGTTTTAACGACTTGTTCAATTCCCTTTTAGATTTTGGTATATAAAATTATGTCACCTACGGGGCTACAACGCCAGTTAGATCTAATAGAAGATGAGGATATAATATATGCTATCGCTAACCGTCCAAACGGATTGACTAATTGACGTATAATATTAACGGAATATTTATGTAAGTATATTCATTTTGACCCACTGACAGTTTATAAATAATTTCTTATTAAATAAGTATTTTGGTTTCCAGCTCAATGTTATTCCGTATTATCAATCTGAAAGAGACTATTATTGGCAACATGGACATTTCTGTTAACCTATGTATTTTTTTAAATTTTGTATTTATTAACAAAAAAACTATTACAAAATGGTTGAATAAATTTGTCCTCATTGGGGCAACCCGTACCGAGGTTGGGTTGTTCAACCAACGTAGGGTTGAAAATGCCGAACACTCTCTTAGTGGAACGGAAGGCCTGTCGACTACTGTCAACAGGCCGGCTTCTCGTGAAGAGTTTTAAGTGGTTTCCTTCACCATGAGCAAATGCTGAGAAGTTCCTGATTGACCCACTTTAGAATATCCTTCCTGATCCCAACAAGCTAGATTTTAAATTAAAGCAGAATTTAAAAAAAATAAAATTCCAATTTTGAAATATAAACCTTGTACATTATAAGCAAGGTAAAAAATAATGCAACTCCCATATAAAAAATTAAAAAAACCCGTACCGAGGACTTATTTAGAAGAATTTTGCCATTTGAATAACTACTTTAGCTCTATGATTTTAATTGTGTCATGGAGAGTTTGAAAATATCTGACTAATAGGAATCTGGATTTGGTAAAGATATATTTATTAAAATATAGGTAAAGGATTTTAATAATAATTTGAATAATAAATACGGACAATTTGTATAGCGCCGTTTTCGTGAGTAAATCACTTCAAGGTCGCTGAATATCTTAAATCATATTATGTCGCAATCTCACTATAATTAGAATTTATGTAATTTTTCACTGTTGATAATCTTTCGGAACTTACGTCAGATTGCGGGTCGCGGACCTAAACTATTTTGACCTTGGACCTTGATGCACGGGAACTGACGGCCGATTGCGCCCGCCCCTTTTAGTGAATTCTTTTTCGAAACCTCTAAATAAATAGTTTTTTCACTTTATCTGTTCTGTTTTTTTTTATATCATTTATACCTACATAGTTATACCAATACGCACATTAGACGTTCAACATCCGCCTGTTTGTGCGGCTCATCCTGCACTTAGCATTTCACTTTTTATCCATTACCTACGCAAACATTTGACCCCGATTTATTCTAATTCAACTTCCAGATGCGGCCCGCGCCAGAGCCGGGCGGGGGCGCGGGCCATCTGCCCCGGGGCGCGTGCCCGGCAGGTGTGGGGTATAGAGGGATGGCGGTGGGGGTAGGGGGCCGGGGGCCCGGGGGTGTCCCCCCCTGTCTCAACTTACCCCGCGCAGGTACGGTATTGTGCGCGTGTAGGTATGCGCGGCTCTTTGTGCTGGAGGGGTGCGATGACATGTGCAACGGGCAGGGGCGTTTCGTGAAGTAGGTGGGCACATACTGCAACTTTTTATGAGCTAAATTCACAAAACAAAATATTTTTACTTACTCAATTGAAAGTGGAAATCATAATGATTTGATTTAATTTTACTCTTTTTTTTCTTTTGTTTTATCCTTTCTGTCTAACCCTCGGGGGAAATGACGTAATAGTTTACGATTTGGAAAAATCCATCTTATTTTATGAAAAATCGTCATTAATTTTGTGTACTTGAAAAAACAATTCTTCTGTAGATTTCGTGTGTTTTAATGTAGAGCAATTTAGTTTTCAGAAACACAAAAAATAATTTGTATATTATATTTTCTTTACCTATTTGGCAAAGAATGCCGCTTTAGAAATCGATAAAAACAGATTCTTAAAGTAATGAGTACATAACACCAAAAATATTTACATACGTCTTTATTATTTATTGCAGCTGTGACGCGTATATGATGGTAATTGTTAAAATTTCAATGAGATTTTACCGATTACACTAATAAAATTGCGATACATAATAAATTCTTAGATGTAAAGACACATATTTTGGTGATTCGTTCCGTTTGTTTCAATAATTATAGTGTTCTGTGCCCGCAATAAATTATTTTTTTATGTAACGGAAAATCGGAAGGCCATTGTTAAATATAATTTATATTATCTGATATATTAATTATGATTACCTACTGTCAATTTGTTTCACGAGCCGCCTTTCGCAGAACCGTCTAGCCGCCAAAATCAGGGGTGCAAGTTTCGCCAACTGTCACCATCTGATGGGGCATGGAGCCCGCGACCTATTCACTGTTCCACCTCGGATTCCTATGGAGGTACTTGACGCATGCGCGGCCGGCACATCTGCACGCGCTCAATGCAGTTATGTGCAATGAACACGACTCTCTGAGGGGGTGGATTATGGTGATTCGTCTTAGATATACTTTAATTCCATTATTTTTATGAATACCTAAGTAAGTTCTCTGGCGTTGAAACTGGATCATTAAGATCTCTGCTAAAAAGCTCATTTGGTAACGGTGATATAACAGGACTTTGCATTAGTGGAAATTTCCAATTATGTAGATAAAAAATAAAATAAATAATATGATAGGTGAATTACTGTATCATTTTTAAAAAAAAACATAAACAAGAGCAAATTATCAGTATCGAAAGTTTTCGAGTGTTTTTTGAGAGGATTGTTTTTTAAAATAAAATAAAATCAGATATTATTGATATCTCAACAGAGAAAGAGAAACTCAGAAAACGAATGTGGATTATCTAGGCGTTTACATGCCTAAACGCCTAGATAACCCACATTCGTAGACGGCGTAAACGCCTAGATAACCCACATTCGTTTCCAGAGTTTCTCTGTCTCTGTTGAGATATCAATAATATCTGATATCAGCCCAGCATGGGTATAATCCAGTAATTTGTCTACAAGTATTTATATTCGTTCAAAATGTTGTTGTTAAAATAAAATCATTTAAAATCTATAGATACTGGTCGCAACGAAATGGACGATATGGAATCACTATAATCCTTAGTAAACCACATTTAAAATAAAAACCCTTATAATGCAGTACCAAATGGGGCAGGTTTACGTTGGGTGCACCTTTTGTACCTATTCAGTAAAGGTATCCTGTAACTAGGTACTCCCAAAATAGGTACCTTTTGATAAAAAGGTATACAGGGTAGGAAGGTACCCTCAATAACTATTGTTGAAATGTTTGAAAAACTCACCTCTGTAACAACATTAATTTCTGAAAGTAAATCTGTGCATCTGCTTGTTGTCGAACACCTAACTTTACCCTACTACCTACCTACTTTCGCTTTTCTGCTCCTAATGGTGCATAGGGCACTGCATTGGTTCACCAGTTTGTCTTGATAATTTTTTTACATTTACCATACCTACTCGTATGAAATACGAAGTGACAAAATTGATATTAGCCAATAATATACTTAATAGTGCTTAACGAATCAATATCTGGCAGAAATTAAACTCACCGTTATTTATTTATTAATTTGAGAGGTAGTTAAGTATTAGTGAAATGTTTACATATATTTACATAACCATAATATATATTTCATTGATTTATGGAATATGTATTTCATAAGTGACACCTAGAACTGGCGCTGAAGCTTAAGACTGATCATCTTGCCTTCATGTAACAAATTTGTCATGTACAGTCTGTTGTGCAGTTTCTTATTCATTAAACTGTACAGTCTGTCAAAAAACACGCTAAATATGTATAAATGTATATCTTAACGTATGTTTGCACACAGGAAATTGTGAACATAGTTTTTTTGCGTTTTTAAAGCATTTAATATGTCAATACCTAAAAAAAAATAATGTCAGGTTAGCCAAATAGTTTTTGCTTTATGCAGGACATTTTGCAAAAGCATAAGAAACTTTAGACACTGCTCAATTTTCTGTCCCATAAAAAGTCCGCATAAGAAGTAGGAAATACATTTTAACAAAGTAATAGTAGATGTATGAATTTATTACTTAACATGTATTACTGACACAGATGTAACTTTTCTCAGTAAACTGATGAGAAATGCATAATTATTTTTTTACCATATCCTTGAAATTTTTTTCAATTTTTTCAAAATCACACTTTCAAAAGCGTATAAAACTCTGTATTTTATCCGAAGGTAAAACGGACAAATATATCAGGTACATATTATGTAAGTATATTATAAGTTTGTGATGACAACGCGTTCTGAAACGCCACAAATAAAACACGAAAAATATTTTTTTTAAATGAATATTACTCTCGTATAAATAAAAGAGCTCTTATCTTTAATGTAAAGTATCTAATGTATTGAAATTTAACACAGTGCAGTGGTGGCGTAACTTAGGGGTGCAGGGTGCAGGGTGCAGAGCGATGCAGGGTGCCAGGTTCATGTTCCAGCGTCGCACATGTCCGTTGCCGCTTATTCTGTTTGCCATACCATTAGTGAGGGCTCTTCTCAAATCAGACAATAATTGTCAAACTGTTTTAAATTATAATAAAAGATAAATATGATTTCTAATCTTTGTTTAAAACTGTCGTTAGCTGTAAATTTTGTAATTATTATTGTTCGTGCAATGTACTTGAAAAAAAATTATTATTAGTGTCTGTATAAAATGTATTTAACGTAGATATAAATATAATTTATTTTTTCAAAATTAAGATTTATGTGTAAAATATTCATAAATTGTATGGTAAAAATAGGTGCCTATCAATTTCATAATATAATTATATTTTATATATTTTTTAATTAAAAAAATCATTATTCGTTCTTTTTATTTCTTCTTGAAGAAGAGCGTTGTGATATACTCAAATATTTCGATTTCGGGGCTGCTGTCAAATAGTAGGAAATAGCTGTCTCTACCACTAGATCACAACCCAGTTCAAATTGAGAATCTAGTAGGTACCCATGCAATTATAAAAACAAAATAAAACAAAAAATGTTGAATGTTTGGGAATCAGCTTTAAGGGCTGCATGAAATCATCCCCTGTCCCGTGATTTAGTATTACTTTCGCGCATGTGTCAGAATGTATTTTGATCGCGGTGGATCGACCAATCAGCGCTCTCCATTCTGCCGGGGCACGCGACAGATCCACCCGGCGCGGCGACGGTTACGATCTGAAGGCATTTGTTTTGTTACCCGGCTGTTTTCATTGTGTTGCAAGCACCGTTCCTTGCCCGTGGATAAATATAATAACGGTGAATTATAAATATCGTTACGGACCCCAAATCCGCGTAGATGGAGGATTCTGTTCTGTGTAACAGAGACCTTAGAATCACAGGGGCCTATCTTTAAAAACGATGATTGAAAGTATTTATAAATTTATACGTCAACAGAGGCGAGAAGTTTGAAATAGAGTATCGATGGGCGACAACCAATTTTTCGTTATTTACTTTTTTTTATATTAACTTTTTGGGCAAAATTAATTTTTAAACTTTTTCTAAATGTTACGTCGTTGTGTATGTAAAAAAAAACACAAATATGTATTCACATTTTCTACAATTCAAGATATGTTTTTAACAAAAAATCAATAAATTTAATTCTTCTGTTAAGATAATTTGGCGGTCACCTAGCGATGTATGTAGCTTCTCAATCTTAAAAGCTCATTTTGGGTCAAAGTAAATTAAGTAAATTATCACACAATACGATAAATATATAAATCACAGACCACAAAATATGTATAAGGAGCAATGCTTGGTGACAGTTTAGAAGTGCATAACATTCTAAAATCATTCATTATATGTATACGGAAATAAAGTAATCTTATATACTTATTAAAAGTAGACATAACTCGATAAA
>JAGVSP010002842.1:0-27469 GCA_022494985.1 Micrasema minimum
GGTGTAGCGGAGGGGGCTGGCGCTCCAGCCAGGGCCCCCACGGCCTGCTGCCCACGCACTGCAGCATGAAGGCGTTGCAAGAAGACAGGTTTAGGTTCCGTACCTGAATTTTGGAATAATCCCATATTTTAACGATGACACCAACCAGTCATTTATTTATTTATTTAAAATGATTCGGGATTTTTACAGAACTAAAGAACTAACTAACTAACTAATTAACCATTACGCCATTTCTCCGTTGGGTAGGCAGAGAAGATAGAACGCCATACCACTCTGTCCTGACAGACTTCCTTTGCTTCCTCTACATTCATACATCTTCTCATGCACATACGCCGATTATTCCAACTTTTCACATGACCACTTTCAAGTACTTGACGTACTTGGTCAAGCCATGTCTTTCTCGGCCTACCGCGGCTTCTACATCCAGGCACACTTGCATTTAAACTTCTTTTAGCCGTTCTTTCATCACTCATTCGCTCCACATGACCAAACCATTGTAAAAGCCCTTTCTTAATTTTGTCAATAATGCTTATCTCAGCCTTGCACTCTGCTCTAATTTCGACATTTGTACACCTATCATACATAGTCTTACCACACATTCGCCTGAGAGATCGCATTTCAACAGCATTCAGTCTACTTTCATCCTTTTTTTTCTAACACACACGCTTCACTACCATGCATAAGGGTTGGTACCAGAACTCCGTTGTGTACTGCCAATTTTGCTTCTTTCGATAAGTTCTTATTTGCCACTATCGATTTCAAGGCACCATTAAATCCATTACAGAACTTATAATAAAAAAAGGCAATGCAGATATTACAACATTTGTGACAAAAATCCACTATTTAACTTACACACGGAATGAAATTTTGGTTATATTAAAAACATTTATTTATCTCCTTTAACAAATTAAATAATTTAAAAAAAAAGAAATACAAAAGCCAAATTACTTCTGCGATGGTTTGCATGTCGGTGAAGGTGAGCCAGTGGTCGGGGAAGATGGCCCACGGGAGGCGCGCGAGGGCGGTGTGCACGCGAGTCAGAACGTGCGCGGGCAGCGCGGGGTGCGGGAAGCTGTGCGCGTACCACTGCCACGTGAGGCTCAGGAGGTCGTTTATACTGCCTGTGAGAAGATGGTAACCATATTAAAACTTTGTAGGATGGGACCATTTTTAATGAAAACTTGATTGACATTGACGATTATTATCATCTATGGAGAGCAACATTGAGCGCAGGAAGAGGCAAATACAAGTGACACCATTTTTTTTTTGTGATAATAAATATACATGGTGTAACAAAACTCGATGCACAAGCGGGAATCCAGTGAATCTACATCGTATTTGGAATTGATTATGTCGAATTTTTTTATTTGACTTATCGTGAGGTAAACGGGGTGTGCAAAGCTGGGGGCTACTTCGTCGGGATTACAAGAAGAATTGAGATACTACACTATTTTAGTAAAAGGAAATAAAAATATCTAAGATATTTTTGTAATTATGAAATTTTGACTTAAGCCCCTCTTCTTCACAACCCGTCCACTGACACCCACCGACCAGCTCAGAGGTTATGCAAAAACAAAATAAATGCTCCAAAATAAATTTACGAGACTTTGTCTCATGATCACCTCTTCCATTTATGCGCTGCAGGTAGGATATTGAACCAGAATGAAACTCCGAATTATGATGGATACAATGTAATTCAATAAAGTAAAACAGAGTTAACAAAATGAGACATCAATGTATAAGTCTGCTATTTCACTGTGTGCTTCTTCAACAAGTACCACAGCATTTAACCAAAAAAAAATTATACCAATTATTTACTAGCATTTCAATCAAACCAATACATTCACATTTTATCTCATTAAAATGTGTATTCAAAATAATAATTCTTCGAATTAATTAAATAAAGAATTTATCTGAAGCAAAGGACAAAGTTAACTAGATATTCCCAGATTGGAAATTTTTCAATCTTGCCGTTCAAAAGGGAAAATAACTATATTCAGATATCACTTCAAAAATAAAGGAATGCGGTTGCCGCGTTTTGCAATCATTATATAAAACATACCGGGCAAATATTAATGATCCTAAGAGATACCTACAATTATCTATTTTACTACACGATGATACCGAGTGTGAAAATACTACATTAGATTATCTACAAACTGACGGAGGGTTCGACTCCCTAAGATTTCTGGGATATCGTGTAACAGAAATCAAATGGACCTATTGTACAAAAATATAATAGTGGTCTTCAGTATCCCGATTTTTCCTGTCGCGTTATGGCATGTGGTCCGAGGCCGCGATTGGTGAAAAAAGCTTCCTTTGGTGATTCCTTTGCATCACCAATCCATGCTGCTTTTCCAATGGACAGATAATTTTGTGCATAGATCCTAACGTGTTTTCATTTGGCGGGAAGGTATACATCAATTTCTACCGCCAAATTAAATCGCCGATGCGGTGATTCATCTTGTGCTTGGCAGAGCACAAATTACATGTAAATCCAATCCATATTTCCTTATGGAGATATCCCATAGTTAATCATATTTAAGGGAAGAATATCAAATGGCAAAAATGATAAATAAAATTATTCTTGTATAACAAGAATCTAAAATGGTAGGTGGAAAGATAAAAAAAAGTATTCCTGTGAAATGAAAGATGCAATAAGTATGACGGATTGCAGATCTCTGTGCCTAACGATATTAAATACAATTGGATGCATGACTCACATCGTCTGATGAATCCTTTTCGTCTTGAATTCTTGTGAACATGATTCACAAGAATTAAACGCCGAGCGTCACTTTTGGCGGTTCAGTGGCCATTTTTGTTTTTCTGACCGAGCCACCGGAACGTGAACGCGTGAGTTGCCATTTAGTAAGACTATGGAAAAAGGTGCTGCGTGCGAATTTGCATGCAGTACTTAACCGGTGCGCGATCGCACTGTGACGTCAAAACATTACGTCACAGTCTATGTAAGTTCAATACCGCGTGTGAGCCAATAAGTTCTAAATACATATTTTTGACGGTTTCCGTTGAACTGAATAAGCCGCATCGATTGGTAGATTAAAATTTTTAAATTGTTCAATAGGTGTCATGCAATCGGTCAAAGTCAATACCGCAAATAAAAAGTTTTCATTTAAAAAAGGATCAATATCTCATATATATAATGCATTTAATTTTTATTCCAATTAAAGTATACTAGCATAAAAGCATTTCATTGCAAAAAAGAAAATACAAAAGAAAGAGTTTTCGAAATTTGTAAAAATATTTTTTGTAAACTAAATTCTATAGTTTTTTGTCTTTTCTGAACTTTTTAATCAATGGCTCATACGCGGTATTGAACTTACACACACATTATAGTTTTTGAGATAATTGATAAAGAAGTAGATTTTTTTTCGATTTGTTTTTGCAAATTGTTATCAAATATCATTTATTTAGTGAAAGCAATACTATTCATGAAGAAAACATAATAAAAAACCGCATTTAAATAAAAATTTGTGCAATTTTACTTTCAGGTTTTTTTTAGGGTTGCACTATGAGTTTTGTTACACCATGTACACTTCAATAATGATCCACAGATTGGTGAATATTATTCAAGTCACCAATAACAAGTCTTGCCACATACCTGGAAGTGTGGTGGCGCAGTAGAGCAGGGTCTCCGCGAGGGCGTCCAGCATGCTCTGCGGGCCCGGGGCCGGCTCCTCGGGGCCCCAGGGCAGCAGGCAGGCCCCCCGCGCCAGGTCCTTCACCCAGGGGGGCGCCTGGGAGCCCCCTCCCCACCACGGAACCAGCCACACGTCCCAAAAGGTGTGCATCGCTGTGGTTACAACAGTGCAAACTGGAAGCCAACGTAGAAAATCATATTGAGTGACTAATAAACATAAACATATGCAATAAATACATATAAAATATAGGAATATAGGCCAAAACTGCCTTTTTATAATCCACTAAACGTATAAATTTAAGATATTATTGATATCTCAACAGAGATAGAGAAGCTCTGGAAACGAATGTGGGTTATCTAGGCGTTTACAGGGCTTATGACCTGTCATTGGCTGGGTTAAGTGGCCACTTGACGTAATTACAACATTCCCCATTCCGCCTGTCATCTGACATCTGACAACCATGTATGACAAATTTTTGAAACTTGTATGTATCTTAGAAAATAAATTAAAATATCTTATAAATTTAAGCTTGAAAATATATGCATGTCTAAATTCTCACTTTCATTGCTTACTTTTCCGATTTTTACCATGATCAATCATCTCATTTAGAAAAAAGTTAACACTCGATTATTTAAATCAATTGAGGAGAACATGGTGGATATAATTTAAAAATCAGGATATTAGATCAATAAAATAAGTAAAAACTAAAAACTACATTTCTTAATGGATTACTTTTCATTTTGCAGATGCGGAATTATATGCGTTTTTGACACGATTCATAAAGGATGGAAAAGAATGCTTGGTAATTTGGATAATTGGGGTTCTAATATGCTGTGAGTCACTTACTTTGTTTAGTTAGAAGTGGGGGGCTGTGTAGCATGGCTGTGCTGAGTACCGTGGAGGCCAGGAGAGCCCCCAGCCTGCCCATCTGGGGGGCGTAGGCCCCGTAGCCAGAGTACAGGCCGTTGGGCCCGCACGAGATGCGCTTCGACCACCACTGGCGCCCAATTAACTCCATACTCTCGCAAGCCTTAAAAAAGAAAAAGGAAACATTAAGCCAATGGCTGATTATACCACACGCATGTCATTATAGTAGATGCATCAAGGAGTTTCTAGTTTCAAATTTTGGTTCTATTACAGTATCTACATGTCGATACAAGCATATATCTTTGATTACAATTAGCAATGCCACTGTTTTCTAAATATTTTTTTTTCTATTAGCGTGCTATTTAACTAAGCAAAAAAAAATTTGTATTTCTTTTTGTGTGTTCTTAATGAAGATACGATTTTTTAAAGTTGCACATTTTAAATACCGCGCCAAATACCACCATGTACTAAGTGCGTCATTTTTGCAGGAGTAACGTCATAACGGTGCGGCGGTAGGTGGTATTTCTCCAGCCAGTAACAAAACTGTCAAAAATCTATGCAAACTGACACGGGACGGACAGCCGGAACACCGTCAACTCAACTGTCAGATATACTGTTAACAACTGGCCGTCTTGTTTTGCGATAGAAGCTTGTATGTAGATTGTATTCCATATTAAAATTCCATGGAACGCGGTCCACTTTCTTGAAATGTGGCTACGGGGGTTTAAAAACGGAAACCGGAAACACTACACTTAGATACAAGGAGTGACGTCATTGTTTAAGATTTTGAAATGAATGCTATTTTCAACATTTTAAATTTATTTTTGCGTACATTTTTGGGATGTTTCATCCCACTTCAAAATTTTTAAATATTCGCGTCTAAACGAAAGCATTTTTAAAATTCAATTCCGGGTAGCAGTGGATTTCCTCATTGACATCTCAACAGAGACGAGAAGTTTATAAGTTACAATTGACATGGAAGATGTCAATCGTGATTTAATGTCGAAATCCAATTGTTGTGCACAAGTATTTGGACACACTGAAAATGTTATTTATATTGTTTTTGAATTTATCGAGAAAAGGGTGGAAAGAGTTACCTGTTGATGGGAAAGGAGGTGAGGGTAGGTCTCAATGATGGTGATGCAGTGTTGCCAGGTGTTGGGGGGCAGCTTCCTCTCCAGGGAGAGGCTGCACAGCGTGCCCAGCACCTGCCCCAGGTGGACAGGGAACTCCCAGGCCAGCACTTTACTGAGGTGGACACACATCAGCTAAAAGGAAAGTAAGGAGAAAAATTATGCCATGGTACAATATAATAACGATGTTATAGAGGATCGAGGTTAATTTTGGTGGCAATACTAATACTACTCTAATGAGTAGGATCAGCGATTGAAACCTAAAACATAAACTTGTGGGAACCATTCATCCAAAGTGCAAATATAATTCAGCTGCGTCAGGTATTACTACACGGGTAGGTAGTTCCTAGAAAATCATCAGCTGACGCTGCAATTCACACGGGCAGTATGGCTTTGCACACAAATGTTTACCCCCACCATACAACTCTAATAACAAAGGACTACTGTTCTATAAATATCCGTACCGAGGGTCAGAACAGCAGTGCAACACAACCATCTTATACCATCTACGCAGTTACTCTCTTCAGTCGGAGATCGCCAGTCCACGTCAGCAGCCAAGACGCAGTGTCTTGCCTGACGTAGACGACGCCGTCATAGAAGTCTCGGACCACGCTCTGGATACACACTCCTGGTACCAGCAACGGAAGCCTGACCCGCATCGTCTGCTCTCCTCGTTCCGCTCCGCTACCATCTCTACGGAACTGCCCCGCACTCAATATCCGACACGCAATACTCATCCTTGTTAACTGAATAAACGCATACAACATCACCGGCGTTTCCACTAACCTTCCACTGGTAAAAGGGGACTCCTCTATCACCCAACCCCTTTAAACTTACAAGGTTTATTTCTGTTTTTATTGGTTATCAACTGTAAAATGGTTACAAAAATAAAATTTAACTTTGACAATTCGTTGGTAGTTTATGTTTATGACTTGGTAGGATGCACAGGAACTGGCGGCCAATCACTTGAAGGCAGTTTGTGGAATCTATTTGCCCCAGCAGATATGGAATAGCGATGATCATAATTAATAATAATTTTGAAATTCTATACCTCGTGCAGAATAAGGCGGTCATCTTGAGGCTCGTAGCCCGACATGCCGAGTCCTTCACACAAAAGTGCGATGAAGCGGCTTCTCTCCATCACAGATGGTCGGACATCATGCAGCCAGCCGGATATATGGAACTAAAAATTCAAATAACATACACAAAACATAAGAAACCTACACATTTAGTTTTAGGGGCGTACTGAGACTAGAATTTTTTTTTGTCATAATATACTTAATCCGCTTTTTTAATGAAAACGTAAGATAAATTAAAAACTGGCAAGCTAATTCCCTAGAATTTAATGTGCTCTTTAATTACCAACTGTTTTTATTTTGCTGCTACTTTTAGTTATTCTGAACATTAAAAAAATAAATTGCAATAATGAGGGCTAACTGTTATTTCTTTCATGGAATTCAAACGTTTTTTAAATATCAGTCTGTTTATTTCCTTGGAAAACAGTTTGAAGTATACGTATATAGTGATAATTTTATACAAGTAACATATTATAATTATTATTATTATACAGCTTTTGCTGGTTCGCCTATATATTTTGTACTGCTTCTTGTCTGCCTTCTGCATCTTAACGATTTTGAAACTGGTTGACCGTAGTGGAGTGGACAGGCCTGGCAATTTGTTCCAGTCTGAAACCACTTACTGTAAAGGAAGTTTTTCTTAGGGTTGAGGTGGAATTGGGGACGATAGAGCTTCCAGTTGTGGCCCTGTAGATTGGTCATAGTAATCTAGTAATCATTTATTTATAATTTTTCTAACTCAAGTTAAGATAATATATTTTCTGCATCAGATGTTTTACCTTGGAGAGGTAGCTGAACGCCACACGCGTGTCCTTGACCTGAATACTGATGGCAGCGTACACCTTGATCATCTCGGCGGTGGGCAGCTGTGACGGGCGGAGTAATGTGCCCACCAGACCGATGCTCTCTGCGCCGCGAACCTTCCCTACTAACTGCTCACAGTGCAGACCGCTGTTTGTCACAAATTTCTACAGCAAACTTATTCCATTATTTATTTATTCAATCATTTAACGGTACAAGTAGGTACATTTTACATTTTAAAATTTTAAAATTAAGAAATAAAATAATTAATTAAGAAAGACATGAAATTTAGAAAATTGACATTTAATAAATCGATTGACCCGCAATGCTCGGCTGGTAAAGAACACTAGGACGGTCATAACTCTCCTGTCACTAAAGCCCACTTTATACGGGACAGTTTACTGTGCAGTTTCTTGTTCATAAAACTACACAGTTTCTTGCACCGTTTTCTGACCAATAAAAACTGCGCGGTGTGAACTTTACCTTTACACGGCACAGTTTACTGTCTGTAGGCATGCGCAGAACGCGACAGTTGGACCATGAAATACACAGCCCGACTGCCATAAATGTTGCCATACTAATAATCTCTATCGTCGCCTATCTTATCGATTTTTTGCAGATCTATCGATTTTGTGGAGATTTAACAAATCTACTGAAAATTTACAACCGATTTACCGATTTTGGAGTCATTTTAATTTCAAAGCATTTATTTTTAAGCAATTATAAGCGCAGATAAATTCAACATTATTATTAATAACTTTAGGAACTTCTACCGATTTTACAATTTGGCAACATTACTCATCTGTCAAATAGTCGTTATTCGATATTTTGAATTTCGATCTAGGATTTCAGTTCTTATCATACATTATATTCATATTTGCCATCATAAAAGTTTATCAAAGTTTATTTGTAATATTTACCGATACTTATTATACTGTCGTAATCGCCGCGGGTGATGCGCGCGCAATTACGATGAAAAAAATGTGTGGAATAATTAGCGCACAGTGAGAATCTGACACTAGCACACAGTTTTTCATCCATTTTTAGCTTTATACGGGACAGTTTTCAGACTGCACAGGAAACTGTGTAGTAAACTGTCCCGTATATAGTGGGCTTTAGAGTTATCAAGTTGATCTCCTTAAGGAGAAACTTGTAATCAATGAATTCTGTGGCAATGTGGTAATATTTACTGTTTATAAATCTTAAAAACTCCTGTTGTACTCTTTGAATAGCCATTGTAACTAGATTCACTGGTTTCCCGCTTGTACATCGAGTTTTGTTACACGGTATATATTAATAAGCGGATTTGTGAAAAATTATGTTCATGATAAGCTTTAACAATACCTCTCCGAGTTGAGTGGCAACATTGACTAGAACTTGACTGGCCGGAGGGAATTGTGTATTCTCGTCTTTAATGGCACTTAATACTGTATTGAATAATACAACTCCCTGATCGTCCAAGTTCAATATTTGGCCGCTGTGAGCTAACCTGGAGAGGAGATAAGAATATTCATTAGGTGGACATTCAAAAGTGTGGGAACCTTCGAAAAAGAATTCACTAAAAGGGGCGTTTCCATACAAATTTTCTAAAAATATACGCTTCCTAGGGTTAATTTCATAACATCACTTATTAAAAAACTGCACCGTCTTGAAACATGTGATGTAGATGTCTAGTGATAACGTAGTGAGTGACGTAGCGGGTCACTAGGCACAGACTAGGCAAGGTGGTATTTTTCAAGTAAGGAATGCCTCTTCTCTGAAATTCTTTTTCGAGGATTGGAACTAATTACAGTAGACATAAATATTGAATTGGACATTGAAATACTCACTGAGCTAGTTTAGTGATGATAGCCGTGTGCGTGCAAACATCGTCATATGGTTTCATGGCTTTTTCTAGGGCCATTTTGTGAGTGGTTCGGTTATACCCGATCTTGATTTTTACATCTTCTTTTTCCTTTGATTCTTCGCACAAAAAAGAGAGTATTTTAAGACACCAAAGGTAATTTTTCGCAAAAACAGTGCTGTATAAGTTATTAAAATGAATCATTATAATAATACTACATAAAGAACAAATTTAAATATTGTTTATTACAGATATTATTGATATCTCAACAGAGACAGAGAAACTCTGGAAACGAATGTGGGTTATCTAGGCGTTTACAGGGCTTATGACCTGTCATTGGCTGGGTTAAGTGGCCACTTAATGTACTACAACATTCCCCATTCCGCCTATCATCTGACAACCATTTATGACAAATTTTTGAAACTTCTATATATGTTGAGTTTGTACAGAAGTATCCACATTTGAGTTGGTTTTTCGTATTCGTTTCCAGAGTTTCTCTGTCTCTGTTGAGATATCAATAATATCTGATATCAGTCCAGCATGGGTATAATCCAATATTTTGTCTACAAGTATTTGTATACGTTCAAAATGTTGTTGTTAAAAATTGTTTATTACCTTTATCATGAATTCTGCTTTGCCCAAACATTTTTCACCGCAAACTTTTTGTATTTTTTTACAAAAATCTCTCTTCTCATACAGTAAAGGTATCAGATCACACAGGTTTCCATCAATTGAACTTAAATTACGCATCGTATTGTCGTACTTTCTGTAAATATAAGAGAATAGGAAGGTTTTTCAGCTGAAAAAACAAAACTTAAAAAGCCATAAGCAGAAGTTAAAACAAAAAAAATCACCAGAAAACCACAAATTTATGGGAATCAGTTTAAAAGCGCGATTCCAAAAATATTGACTATGCTGAGTGTTACATAGATAAGTAAATGGGCCATCAAAAGGTTTTGTAGAAGTCTTGAAAGCTATGAAACTGATATATTTAAATAACTACATAATTTATAATGTCTTTAAGGGGGTTTATTTAAATCTATTTAAGTATATAGCGTGCACAAAGTACAACCTGTTCAATAATTATTGGTCTAGGACTGCCAAATAAACTAACAGCTGGGTTTTGGCTGTTGATATATTGCGAAAAAATTACAAATATAAAAAACGCTTACTTGGCACATTTCTCCAGAAACTTGAGATGGTCCTTCATCAGTCTGTGCACTTTGGAAAAATCTTGCGAGAGTCTGGGATCTACCAGTGGCTCCAGCCTATCAGCCTTGTACTCCACGGAGTCCGTGACGGGCTTCTCGTACGTCCTCAGCCGGGCCAGGATCCTCTCCCTGGCGCTGGTCTCCGGGGTCCTGGCGCGGGCGGCGGGCGCCGAGTGCGCGGAGCTGGCGGGCAAGATCGCCGCCGGCCACGCGGGCTGTAGGCTTCGTAGGGAGGGAAGGTTTACAGTTTCCATCCAAATATCCTGAAAGAAATAGATGTAAGAATGATGCTGCGGTTGGGCGCGAGGTAGTTGTAACTAACGACTAAAAAAGGGGTAGAACTACTAATATCACCATCGGGTTACAATAAGGGAAAGTAATAACATATTATTTTGAAATAACCGGGAAATAATTCTTACATTTTCTCCAGCTCTCAATTTGTCAAATTTATTATTGTAGGGACGTAAAAATCTCCGACAGTCTGAGAGGTCCTTTGTGTACATGTCTTCATCTAGCCACGCCTGGTATGCTTTCATCAGTCTGAAAATAATGTTTAAATAAGTACCTATCACCTATAACTAATAAATGTATTGGATAAAAAGGTCGTATGGGATCGATAGTTATAACAGCAATTATAACTTTTGTCAATTGTCAGAAAGTCTTCAGAAAAAAACAATTTATTAAGATGCGCTGTAGCATGACCATGGTCGCTTCTTCGTACAATCTTAGTCCTTGATTAAATATTTGTTTTATTTTATTTAATTAAAACGCCCATAGGACTTTTACATTTAAACAAAGTTATACAGAAGGTAGAATATAGCCAGAAAAGGATAAGCAAAAATATCGTGCGTAGAAATTAAAATACATCAAAATCATTTTAAAATAATCATGCTTTTTACGATTTACATTTAAGATTTTTAAACAGATTAATTTTAAGAACTAGAAGTGTAGTCTGTAAAAAAATATGGCAGGAAAAGTTTGCAAGACTGATTTTTCAGGAAGTCGGATAAAAGATTTAATATTAAAAAAAAAAAAAAACAAAAAAAAACTTCATTCTATAAATTTTGGTCTAGTTTCATCTCACTTTGGATATGCCCTTTATGGTGGGACACCCTTTTTACCAAAGGTCTTCCAAATAACATTAATTAATTATATCTAAAACATAGGCGGCCTTCGCAGCGTAATGGCTAAGACGCTGGACTCATGATATGGAGGTTCCGGGTTCGATTCCCGGTGAGAACAAAAAATAAAAAGTGATTTTTCTCAAGCCTGGGTGTTTTGTGACATTGTTCCCCTCTGTAATTGGGCCTCCTGGCCTGTTGAGGTGGTCAAAATAATATTAATAATATTAATATGTGGAAAAATCATTGTAAATTCCAAGGAGATAATCAAGAACTACGATTTTATGGAGAAGGCATGTTTATGAACTGCACAAAATTCTGTATTATTTGAAAGGGATACAGGATTAAATAAACAGAGTAAACTTACTGTGTTTGGCACTCGTGAAACCACTGCTTCTCGTTGGAGCGGGACCTGAAGCCGGCAGGGTCATCACAGAGTGCGATGGCCTTGGTCTTGTGGTAATTCTCCGCTTCCTGCAGCCTGGCCTTGGCCCGCGCCAGGAGCCGCGAGTTCACCATACCCTCGAAGAACAACGGACCAACCGGCTTGGATTCTCTGGACCTATAACGATTTATTGCTTTTAAAACACTCTGCAAATGGCGTGATGGCTAGTTAGTTAGAACACTCGGGTAATATGATGAAGAAACAGTACTTACTCAAGAAGGGTGGCGTCAATGTACAGATAGAAAAACAGCTGCCAAATTAGAGAGTAGATAGGGTGGTCCAGAGAGAGTGAGATGGCATACTGTAAACTGCGATAGATGACTAGCCCCCCGGAATTGTCAGGGCCACCAATACTCTGAAACATAACATCATTAGGCAGATGCATAAATAAAAAGACAGTAAGATTGTTATTTTTGATGTTGAGATCAGATTGCAGTGTTCATCGGAAGAAGACCCAAAAATACGTACATCAGAAAACCTTTTTTTTTTACACATAACAGGTACCTTTGTGAGGTATAAGATACTTTGTGCCCTTTTACAAGAGATATTAATGTTCTTTTATTAATTTTTTTAATTGTTCAATTTTTAGATTGAGCAAATCAATATCTCCATGTTTATTTAACATTTCCATACCTCTTTTCATAGTATGGTTTGCAATCACGTCAGTTCTACCATGAGAAGTATTCAGCAACATATAACGTCGGCCTCTGGAATATTTGTCGGGCACATACAACTCATAGCGTTCCAAGAGATATGGACAGTCAATGATATCATTATTATTTAATTTTTTTTGGCAATCATCTTTTTTCTAGTGTAGGTAAGGCCCTACCGAGCTTTATTACTTACTCTAGAAGACGCCTGAAGATGACTCTCCAATTTTTTATTTTGCTTTATATTTTTAACCAGTAAATCTTTTTAAACAACATTTTTTGAAATGAATACAAATACTTGTAGACAATTTACTAGATTATACCCATGCTGGGCTGACATCAGATATTATTGATATCCCAACAGAGACAGAAAAACTCTGAAAACGAATGTGGGTTATCTAGGCGTTTACAGGGGCGTTCATTATCAGATGATGGGCGGAATGGGGAATGTTGTAGTACGTCAAGTGGCCACTTAACCCAGCCAATGACAGGTCATAAGCCTTGTAAACGCCTAGATAACCCACATTCGTTTCTTATCTCTGTCGGGATATCAATAATATCTGAAAAATTAATAATTCATCGAGTTTTCATTTCCGTTTACCTTGAGCGTCTTGTCCAGGTTGACCTTAGTGCCCTCCTTGTGCCTCTCAAGGCGGCGCTGCAGGCGCTCCCACAGGCCGGGGCGGCGCTCCAGCAGCGCGTGCTCGCTCCACAGCGTGGCGTGCCACACGTACGGTGCCTCCACGGAGCACTGAACCAGCCCCCGGCTGCTGGGCCCTGCGCCCCACAGCCAGCTGAGCCCTGAAGAGGATGGGGGATCGCGCCACGCCTAGCGTCTGGAAACAGAAAAATGTTTATGAAATTATGAAAATTAAACAACTTTTTGTTTTAAACTACTTTTTTTTATTATTTAACACTCCAACCGGTTTCGGAGACACTACTCCTTCATCAGGGATTTGTATAATAATAATTTAAAATTAAGTAATAAGTCGCTAACTAAAAATGTTGAAGTACTTGTTTGACCAGGTACTTCTTCGTAAGGGGTGGAGAGGGGAATGAAGTCAGGGGAGGAACACATGATCGGTGCATTGGGGTGTAGACACTTATAAATACAAAGTTGACAGATTTATGAGAACAGACGTTGAACTAATTCTTCTTTCAAACAATTTTATTTTTAGTTTATTTTTTAAAAACGCTTAAATATTCAAACTATCCAATGTTATTTACAGAAATACTACATTATGCTATTTACTGAATATTAGTTAGTATATCTTTGAAATGTGGGTAGTAGGTACATTATGTTTCGTTACAATAAATTTATTAGTTATTAATTTATCCTGTTTTATTAATAATAATATCATTAAAAGTAACAACCTCAAAAATAAAAGAAATAAGTAACCAAATTTAAAATGATAAAAAAGGTTTAAACAAACACGAATTTCTATATATTTAATATGCTTCTTTAAAAAATTAAAAAATATATAAAAATTATTACTCTGTTATCGGAAACATTTTTAAAAGTGGACTGTTTGTCACACAGGTTAATTTATTATATTTAAATTACTGTTTAATGCTTTTTTAATCTCTAACATTTCTAAAATTACTCAATTTACTGTTTTCTATGATCAAAATGTAAAATTTTTAAAATGATTCTTTGTCAAATGTGTGGTTATTATCTTGTATATGGTTCGCAAATTCAGAAAAATTTTGGTTACTAAGACAACGAATGTGTTCTTTAACTCTAATATCGAAATTCCTGGTTGTTTTACCTACATAAAAGAATGAACAAGAACATTCTAATGCATAAATCATAAACCTGATGAAGGAGTAGTGTCTCCGAAACCGTTGGGAGTGTTAAAATAATTAAAAAAGTAGTTTAAAACAAAAGTTGTTTTAATTTCATAATTATGGAAAACTACAAAGTGAGTGCTACAAACATTTGAGTTAAGAAAAATGTTTTTTTGTTGGGATATAAGCAGATATGGGTATTAAGCCCATGACAGGTCGTAAGCGTGGTACCCTGCAAGGCGTTGGACCCTCCCACACCAGGGAAATGAGGGTGAACTGGATGTGAATATATAATATAACACGAGGGTAACATCTGTAAATTGACAAAATTCCCTAACGAAGTGAGTACAGCAATAAAATACACCCAAAAAGACATTAAAGACTAACTGACATACGGGAATTCGGTGAAAATTCAGAGATGTTTCTATTCCTAACTGTAATATAAAAATTATATATAATAAGATGCTGATGTATTCAACGCCACAATAGAATGTGAAAAAGTCGCTGTCTTAACGAGCAACATTTCGCATAATGAGTTACAGGCAAGTCCCCTTTTCACGACATTTCAATTTTTTTAACATGCACCGTTGCATCGTACATTGAGAAGCATCAGCCTAATAAGGAGGTGGCTATTCATGCTACAAATTTATTCAATGATAATGCTGTGACACATTTTTGCCAAATTTTGAAGCGTCGGCAAAAACAGTCTTTAGATAGTTTTCTAATTAAAAAGTATGAATTATTTGTCGTAAATTCATATTTTTATTTACATATTCCAAGATGTTACACTCCTTAACAATTAACAATTAATTTTATTTGAATAAAAAATAGACAAAATAGTATTCTTTCGGCAATATACGTATTTTACATTGTTGAAAAAAACGTAAGATTTTCGCTTAACGAGTAAGATTCTGGAACGAATTATGCTTATTATTAGAGGCTCCACTGTATTGTTTAATGTGATAACCACCTGAATAAACTGCGTGAAGTAGCCGGCCGCATCGCTGATGGCTTCGTAGTGTGTGAAGCAGCAGCCGAGGGCCACGTCCAGGAGGTGGACGGTCACCCACTCCGAGTGCCAGCCCTCTACAGAGGTCAGCCAGTGCACCCACACCATGAGCAGGTTCCGCACAGACTGCAGGCCAAACCTACAAGAAAGGGCTCATGGATCAGATACTGAATGTATGACGGGTTGTGGTCTAGTGTCCCTGTCTAGAATCCCACTCTAGCACAACTTGTTACTGGCACAGTTATTTACGACTATTTGAAAGCAGCCCAAATATTTGAAATATTTGAGTATACAGGGTGTAACAAAACTCGATGTACAAGCGGAAAACTGGTGAATCTAGATCGTATTTGGAGACGATTGTGTAATATGACTTTTTAATCTGAGCTTGAAAAAAAAACTTTTTTTCTTTTCACAAAAGTTTTCATAAGTATGGCAGATTAAGTAAAATTGCTCAAATTCTTATTAAAACCAATTCTTTTTTAATTCTGTTTTCTTTATGGATAGTATTAATTTGATTAAATACATGATATTTGATAACAATTTGCAAAAAAAAAAAATTTAAAAAAAAACAACTTTGTACTCTCTTTTCTTAACTTTTCTCAAAAACTAAGAAAAATATCAAAAAAATTTATTCTACAGAATTGACTCCAAATATTATGTAGATTCACTGGTTTTCCGCTTGTACATCGAGTTTTGTTACACCCTGTATAAGAGCTCAAATGTTTCTTTTTTTTTTTTAATAAAAAAATTGGTTATTCCTTATTATTCCGATCAAAATATTATATTTTCTGGCATTGAAGCGTATTGATGTACCAAAACTGCTAAAAACATCCATCTATTGGGTAATTCTACATTTTTATACATCGTAGTTATTCTTTGAACTAAAAGTGAGTTTCTTCTATGAAATTTGTAATCATTTGAAAAAGTTTGGCACTATTTGTACAGTCTGTGGATGATCAAACATATTGCAAGCAAAATTCAATTGAAACATTTGAAGTTTCATAGAGAAAGTCGATTACCACCAAACATGATAAAAACAGAAAGCTGCATGATAACTTTACGACTCGCCTATTAAAAATGGCAATATAATTTTTTTTATATCACATTTAATTTTCTTTTACAATGGCTCGGCCACGTAGAGCAAATGAGCGATGAAAGAACGGCCAATGTGCCTGGGTATAGTGGTTAGCGCGTTGAGTTAACATGTACATGGGTTCAATTCCCGACTGAGTCAATATGAAATGTTTTTAGCCCTTAGACTTGTTGGCTATCAATAAAATAAAATAAAATATTTTTTTATTTACTGTAAAAAAAGTGATTTCCTTACGATTTGTAATTCTTCAGCTGGGCTTGCATCACATTGACAAGAAGTTTAACAACAGGTCCAGCGTAGTCTCCTATGACAAGTCTGGTAGCCATTTTGGTATAAGTCTTCTCAGCACGAATCAATGTCGTTAACAGGTCCTTGAAACTAAATTAAAAAGCTTGTTAAGTTTGCAGCCTGCATACATATTTTTTTTACTGTCAAAATTTATCTATGGTTTGTTGCTGATCGCAACACTGAATCTATAGTAAACTTTGAGAAGATTCATGTCATGAATATTTGTAATAAAGTAATAAGACATCGTCGACGAAGAAACAATACCGCCCATACTGGTTTTACAGGAGAGATAAAATCATTGGACACTTTTCCTTCTTATGATCAACCGGTGATACCTAGTATAAGGTTAATATTGGAAATGGGCAGTATTTCATACAAAATTTAACCGATCTCAGTTGGCTGGGTATTACTTCTTTGTACACGCAATAAAAGTGGTAGAAAAATTTAATCTCAATAAAACGCATAAATATTTTTTATCTTCATATTTTCCTACTGCTTTTGAGTAATAACATCAGTGATTTTGTATATAAAAGGACATAATCTGTATTTGAACATCTATGTTTTTTGCATTGACTTACTTTCTACATTCATAGACATCGCTTGCACAGTCCCTCAAAGTCGGGAAGATGTAGTTCAGGACATGGGCCACTTCCGCAAACCTCCCCAAGCCGGCTAACTTGACCAGCAGCGGCGCAGTCTGCAGAAATATCTGCGGGACCGAGTGGCCGATGGTGGTGCACAAGATGGCGGCCACCACGCTGGCTGGGCACCGCCCCGTCATGTCCAGACCCTGGGTGCTCTCCAGCGGCTGCGCTCGCGAGAAGTCCAGCCCCCAGTCGTAGCAGTGCAGCTTCAGGGGGAGGAGGCACTCCCAGATCCACTCGGGGAACGGAGTTTTCGGCTTCATCAGCTTCTGTGCCATCCTGGAGATGAACATGGCCACGCTCCGGTGTGTGTGGATGTCCAAGCCGCTGAAAAATGAAGAAAATAAACCAAAAACACAGTGGTGTAGTGAAATAAAGAATAGCCCAACACGCTAACACTACATTCTGAAGCGGACCTATAATACACATAATATTTAAAAATACTTATTTTTCAAATAAAATACCCTTTGATATTCCAGTTCATCCCTTTAAGCAGATAATGCACCAGATTGGGCGCGGGCGTCTTCCACTTGTTGAGCAGCTCCACGAGCTGGTCGGCGGTGGGGCGCCACTGCTGGAGCGGCAGGGCGTGCAGCCACGCGGGGGCCAGCGTCGGGGGCGCCGGCGCCCCCAGCAGCAGCTCCCCGGTCAGGTGTGGCTTGCTGGCCAGCGCCGAGCCGCAGAGCGTGCGCGCCCACTCGCCGCACCCCTGGCTCGAGTAGTCTGACGTGAAGCCGATCTGGAATTCAAATGTAAAGAAAAATCGTCAAAAACGGGGTTCCGAGATTACTACTACTACTACTTTTCCTTATCCGCACCCATTGGTACACCAAGGGTAGCGAATCTTGATTTAATATTTTTATTTTTAATGCAACGCCCTATGTGCCATTGGGCAGTAGCATTTTCAGCTTAGAAGTAAAAAAAATACAATAATACTATTGGAAAACAAGATTGAGGATAGAAAACTAACTTCGTAAAGGTGCCGGATGACAGTTAGAGCAAAGTCGTCTTCTTTTCTGTTGATGGCCATATTAGCAATGGAAACCAAGACATAGTAGCACCAAACACTGTCTGAAACTAAAAACAAAATAAATTGTAATCAATTATTTCTAAATAGATCTTATAAAAATATATAATATTGCCTTCGAGGGTCACAAATCAAACTTTTAGATAGTGTCATCTATAATTGTATATTTTTAGTGCTTTTACACCTTCGTGGTGGTGGTGTACATCCCCTACATTAAATTCGATTTACTTAGCCATCTTTTAAGAAGAAAAAAGTATATGCTAGCATAGATTAAATTATGGCTTAATAAAATCTACAAAAGTAATCCATTGGCAAGAGAAGACGAAACAACAATTTTGTGCACATTATTTCATAAAAAATTGAGGTTTCCGTAGTATAACACACTGTTACCTCACCGTTTGCAATGGAACTTTTTACCATAGATTAAAGGGTTAACGTGCATAAATTACGCAAACAACATTATAATCCAAGCTTAAATCAAGGGTACAATTTACCAAATATTTCTTCTGACCAAAAGATCTAATTATTAAAGAGTTGTCCAAAAAATTAAATCAATATGAGTGCCAAATATCAAAGAGCAAATAGTTGTTTAAAAATATTCTATCTGAATACAGACTTTTTTTTGACTTTACCACTTCGAGAGGCCAGGAGGCCAAATAACACAGGGGAACAAAATCACAAATGCCCAGGCCTGAGAAAAAGCACTTTTTATTTTTGTATTTTCAACCGGAATCGAACCCGATACCTCCGTATCGTGAGTCCAACACCTTAGGCATTACGCTACGGAGGCCGCCTTATTTATTTAATGTTTTAATAAACAACTATTACAAAACTTACGACAACAATAATTGTCACTTAACGCGATCCCTCACCTCAAGCTCTTGTGCTTGGTGAGGGGAGTGTTGTTAAATAGTTACCGATGAATTGATTATTGTTAAAGAGTTACCGATCAGATTGTCCGCAATGCGGTAATATGTCTGGTGCATGGTGTCTATGCAGATCATGGGGAAGGGCATCTCAGACAGGAACATGTGAGAGATGTCCTTGGAGCCAGCACACTCAAGGGTAGACCAGCCGGCTTGGAACACACAGTCGTACTCCACCGTCAGGCGTTCCAGAAGGTTCTCTTCACAATTAGCCCTGGAAATATGGAACCGTTGAGCATATAGTTATATGACACATGTCACTAACTCTGGTATAAGAAAATTTTGATTTGAATCACATCAGCTGTTAATTGTAAATATTGATATTTTTAGTAAAAGTCGTAATGAATTTAGCAGGATTTCGAATGCAAGTAGCTTCTTGAAATAAGTTAATATGTAATTCATACTTTACTTATATTTGATGTGACCTTGTGTAATTTTAAAAAAAAGCATGCTGAAGAATTCTGTAATTTGATGTACAATATAGATATGTAATGGCTAATGGCTGATGTTCCAATTTAATGTAGAAGATTGTAACATTATTGAATTACCAATAATTATATAATTGTACATTTTTTTACATATTATTATTATAACAAGTTATGAAGTTCGACAGGCATAAGTCACACTTTCTCATCTAGCCATAAAAAAATTACAAACATTGAATATCTCAAAACAGTGTTTCTTGAGTTAGTGACTTTTACCTGGACTGTGACAATATACATGGTGTAACAAAACTCGTGGATGACAATGCACACAAACATCGAGACCAATTCTAATAGAGACGTTCATCAGCACAACACCCGTTCACGCAACAAAATACATTTAGAACCTGCAAATACAACCAAATTCGGTACAAGATCTCTAAAATACAAAGCGTTTTCCGAATTTAATTTGTTACCTGACATGTTTAAGATCCCTGTATCTAACTATCGAAACAGGACCTCTGATTTAAAGAAATATTATTTTAATAAGTATTTTGAATGATACCTTTTCTACTTGCATCGATATAATATATGGTTTTGTTGTTACTGTAATAATTCACTTTATTGTTTCTTTGGGTTTTATGTTTTCATTGGATTGGGTCTGTTTTTTTTGTATATTTTTTTTTTTTTTTTTAATATTTTATTTTAAAGTAAACATGTTTTTATAAACAATACATAAAAATGTATTTATTGTTCCCCGCAAAGCCGGGGCTTGTCTGCGCGGTTACATTACATTTTAATACTTTTTTTTTCTTCTTATTTTATTACACAAATTATCTAACATTATAAGTATATTTCTTATTTTAAGTAGGTAGTGTTGCAACAAATCACTGTGTGCCCTTTAAGAGGGTCTTAAGGTTTTTTTTTTAAATTTAATAATATTTTTTTTCTTCATAAACACTTTTTGGGAGCCGATTAAATAGATCTGGAATAACACACGCCAATGTTCTTTTCCCATAATAGTTTTACCTGCCGAGGCTGCCTCAGCCGCTGTGCCGAAACTAATCGTGTCTCAATCGGGTGTGATATTTTTATTTTGTGCCCATCGTCAAGGAAATGATCTGAATATGTATATATTGTGTTTATTTTGTGATCTAAGCGATGTCGGAGCGTATTAGAATAAAATGAATGTGTGTTTTTTATTTGTCCCTAAATGAGTTTATTGTAAAAACTCCTAGGGAGCATTGGATTGAAAAAAAGAAAATTCTTTATTTTTTTGTATGAAGTGTTATTTTTATAAATAAATAGAAATATTTGATAACAATTTGCGACAAATTTTGCAAGTTTTCAGCTTGTACATAGAATTTTGTAACACAGGTATACAGTTAAGTATTGAAACGGATAAGGAAAGTATTAAAATTATCATCGATTCGGCTTACTTGGCCACCTCCCACAGGTCAGTGCAGTACTTGATGGCATGCAGCGCAAGCCGGCACAGTTCCTTGGTCAGTTCCTGGTACTCCTTGTGGGCCATGAGGCCGACCCTGACGATGGAGAGCATCACCCGGGCCGTGGCGAACACCCTCAGGACCGGCCCGCCGTTTAGCTTCCCGCCACAGAACACCAACTGAAGGGATGAAATCGTCCCGTTCAGGCAAAAGTCACTAACTCTGCTCTAAGAAAATTCACAATTCATGGAAAAACATATGATATTTAACAGGCAAACATCATTTGGCCCACTTATTTAGTCATACTAATTATGTAAATATTCAATTATGTTTAGTACTACAATGTGTTATGTATAATACTACAATGCCCTGACTCGACACGGACTATCTAGTGAGTCATGGCAGATCATGGCATGGGGGGGCCAGATCAATGGCATGGGTCTCTACTGATTGAGACGCCATCCCATTATTGTGATTATTAAATGTGTGAAATGTAATATATAAATCAAATAAATTCCTTGATTCCTATTTTCAAGCACAAGCCGCTTAGGCTTTATTGAAAATAGTATTTACAAATTGAAATATGTGCAAATATCATAAGATTTGCATAGATTTCTTTTTTTTCAATTAAAAAAAAAAAAAAATGTAAAATATATATTTAATCACAATTTGACATCTCAACAGAGATGAGAAGTTTTGAAGGGAATATGGATATCTAGGCGTTTACAGGGCTTATGACCTGTCATTGGCTAGGTTAAGTGGCCACTTGGCCTTACTTAACCCTTCGAAAAAGAATTTCAGTGGCATCATTCCATACTTGAAAAATACTACCGTGCCTAGTGTTGCCTAGTGACAGCTAGTGACATCATCACTAGGCATCTACGTCATCACTTACGGCGACAAGATAATATATTTTAGGGTATCAAGACCAACGTATTTAATGTTTTTTTTATTAAAGTATTTTAATGTTATTTGATAAATTTTTTAATTTGACTAAGACAAACGTTTTAATGTTTTTTTATTAAAGTATTTTAATTTTATCTGTCAATATTTTTTTCTATTATTATATTTATTTTATAATTTTTACATAGACTAATATTATTATATTACACTTCATTTATTTTTTTTCCTAACTATTCTTCTATTATACATTTTTCAATTAAGCTATAATATGATACCTACACTAATATTTTTCACACATTTATTTTTTACATTTAACCCTAAATAACTTTACATTTTGTTCATTTCTTATTTCGTCAGGAATCTCCTCATACATTTTAATGCCCTTATACATGAGACAATTCTGTAACATAGCTTTTCTTTTCTTTTCACATTTATGAAAAAAGTCATTGTTTTTTCATTTGTTTTGCAAATTATTATTTTTTTGTATCTTGGAATTATCCCTTCAACAATTTTGATAATTTCATTGGCAACATTATTTTTAATTCTTTGGTCTACAGACATAATGTTCAAAAGTTTAATTATTTTTTTAATGTTTGTTCTTCTACTGCACTTCAATATGATTCGTGGCTTTGTTTTGCAAAATTTGTAATTTTTTTAGCTCTCCTTCATTACTAAGGTATCATATAGATGAGCAGTAGTCTACATATATGTGGAACCATTATAGTCTTGTATATTAGAAGTGATGTTTTTTGATCTAGTTTATTTCTAATTCTTCCTAATAAAGAAAATTTTTTTTTGCCACTTTTTTTATTGTGTAATCTGCATTTGAGGAAATATACTTAAATGTGGACGAAGCAAGGAAAGTGTGCTGGACAGAGTAGTGTGGGTTCTATCCTCTTTGCCTACCCCTTCAGAGAAATGGCGTGATGGTTAGTTAACATACCATGTTAACATGTGACGTTGTTTCCCTCTGTAATTGGGCCTGCTGGCCTGTTAAGGTGGATATATAAAAAAACATATAAATAAAATACCTCATGGCCATCGCTCTTGACAAGCATCAGCTCCTGGAAAATCTTCTCGAAGGGGATCTGCCTGATGAGGCCGAGGATGTCGTTCTCCCGCAGGAGCCCCGAGCCAGGGGCCCCGCAGGCCTCCAGGTCTGCTCCCTCGCCGTCGGAGTCCACCACCAGCCAGAGGTTGTCGTCTGTTGCTTCCGCAGCCAGCGGTACATTGCTGTCTTCTGAATAGAAAAAGGGTAAGAGTTAGGTATAGCTTTATTTATTAACTAACCGACCTATTTTCTTTTAGCTGCATCTAATGCGTTATCTGCGTTGGTACACCAAGTACAGTTTATTACACGAATTAAGGCTATTAGAAGCAAAGTTAGAAATCTCAGTTTTCACTAAGGCTTATAATCGCCTAAAACTGATTAGCATTTATTTATTTATTTGGACTTGTACATAGTGTTTATTAAAAAATATATATAATAATAATGATCCCTCACTGGGATAACCCGTGCCGAGGGAAACATTTTACATTGTTTATAATGGGTATATTGGTATGGGTTTATAATGGGCATTGTCTTCTGCTCTATGTATTCCCGTACCATGCTTTCCTATGCGAATTAGTTTTAGGCGATAATGAGCTTAATGAAAACAGAGATTTCTAGCTTTGCTTCTCAATTACATGGCGGCCTGCACATCGTGATGGCTAAGACATCGGACTTAAAACTTGGAGGTTACGGGTTTTATTCCTGGTAAGAATAGAGAAATTGAAATTGATTTTTCTCAAGTCTATGCTATGTGATATTGTTCTCATCTGCTATTGTGCCTCTTGGCCGGTTGGGATGGTTAAAATAAATAAATCAATTAAGGCAAAATAATCAGTCTTAACCAGAACCTGTCCAAGGTATCTCATATGAATTTTATATGAAAAACCACATCGAAATCAATATTTCATATTGACCCTGTTGGGAATCGAACCTGTGACCTCAGGCGTGGTAGCCCAACATGCTAGCCACTACACCACATAGCAATGTACTATCTAACCGTCACGCCATTTTTAAAGGGTTTAGGAACATTACTTATAATATTTATATTTATAGGAAAAATAAACATAGAATTGTGGCTTTTGCGTTTCTGTATTTTATATATCCAGAAATCCATTATCAACATTATTGAATCAAAATTAGATAATGATAATATACACGCTTGTAACAATAATTATTGAGATATATAGAATATAGGAAGGAGACATACCTAGAAATTCAATATCAGCTGTCGGTTTATCATTTTTCCTATTTTTCTGAGATATCGCTGACCGTGATAAAATAACTTCCAATAGACTCAGCGCTTTAGAAATATCACGAGATGAATTCACCGAGCACTTTATCAAGTGGAAGGACCACTTGATCCCCTGAGTCACCCTAAAACATAACAAATGCACACTTGACAATTATTATAAATTATTTCATATTAAAAATATATAAATACAATACACATCTGTCCTTATCTTAGATCAGTTTCACGAGCAAGAACTAACTTATAATTGGATATTATTGATATCCTGTATATCATGTATTAAAATCTGTTTAAACTGTAGGAGGCTAGAAAAAATCCCAATCGTCCATGCGCTTGGTAGCTGTAAGGTGTTGTGATCTAGTCTCTTTATTGTACAGCGCTCTTGAGGCGTTTTTTCGCAAAAATAGCGCTTAATAAATCATCCATAAATAAATAAATCCCAACAGAGATAGAGAAACTCTGGAAACGAAAGTGGATTATCTAGGTGTTTATAGGGCTTATGACCTGTATCTGGCTGGGTTAAGTGGCCACTTGATGTATTACAACATTTCCCATTCCGCCCATCATCTGATAACCATATTTGACAAATTTTTGAAACTTGTATAATAATGTATATATTGAACTCGCGTTAGTAATATCACATTACAAGTGAATTTCTCACTGGTGACATCTGTTGAGAAGATTGTTAAGCATTTTGGCACTGCTTTAAAACTGTTTAGCAGTTTAGCGGGAATTTAACTTTATATACATATATGTACAAATGAATAAATAAATAAAAAAATAAAAAAATAATTGAATGATTTTATTCACCTCAATATGTGATTTAAAAGAAAAAGAACATTGTCTAATCCGTCGTCTAGCTGCAGCAGTGCAGAGGACAGGGAGCAGCACCAGATCCTGAGTTGCTTGCGGAGTTCCCGGTCGTAGCCCCACCCGGATGTCCGCAGCACCCAGAACATTATCCGCATGGCGTCCTTTATACTCGCTACACCACTCACAATGGACATCCATATTAATTCTTCTACCTGATAAGTGAAAATTAATATTTATTCAACATTCATGTTTTTTGTATACAGGGTGTAACAAAACTCGATGTACAACCCGAAAGCTGGTGAATCTACATCGTATTTGGAGATGATTGTGTAACAAGACTTTTTAATCTGAGCTTGAAAAAAAAATTTTTTTCTTCTCACAAAAGTTTTTACAAGTATGGCAGATTAAGTAAAAATCTTATTAATGTGGATAGTATTAATTTGACTAAATACATGATATTTGATAACAATCAGCAAAAAAAATCGAAAAAAAATCAACTTCATACTCAATTTTCTCAAAAACTAAGGGTCAAATAAAAAAAAAATTCTACAAAATCGACTCCAAATAATACGTAGATTCACTGGTTTCCCGCTTGTACGTCGAGTTTTTTTACACCCTGTATTAACATATTTTAATTTATTTATTCAAGGTTCTAATTTGCTATTTGAGGCCTAAATTAACAACAACAAAAAAGTTAAATTAGGTAAAAAAAAGTTTATCGTAACTATTTCCTTCTTCCTTCCTCCACATTCATACATCTTCTCATGGACGCACGTCGATTATTCTAATGAATGTATAAAATACCTGTATTTTATGAAGATACTCTCCGTGAGAATGCAAGGAATGTATTTCCGTAGCCTTTTCTCTAAGTAACGCAAGACTTCTTTGAAACTCTGTGAACAGCGATTTCTGCAGCACAGCATCCTGGTAACAGTGAGAACTGTCCAGATAGCAGCCGTCGGAGCACCTTCCTCCAGCCTTCTGGATACAATTCTTGATCATCCAAATAGTGTTTTGTTTATCTGCACATTCTGCCACAAGAGATGCCGTGTCCCTCTGGTTGTAAATCTGCTGAGAGCGAGTTCTCTGGTACTCGGTTAGGGCTTCGTAAAGCGGATGTGAAGTTTATAGGGGCTTGCATTTCACTTGATTCGAAACTCCGCCGTATATCGCCGCGACTGTGTCAATTCTTTTACACCGAAGAGAGATTCGATTTCTTCAAATTTAAAAGGCGCTACAAGCATATTCTTTTTCTGTCCTTTAAAAGTGACTCTCATTTTAGACACTAAAGCGCTGAGTTCTTTGTATGTTTTGGGTTCTTCAGTACTTATACTGGCTTCGGGGACTACGAAATCCTCAGGTATTGGCTGTATTAGATTGGCTACTGATTCCGTGAGTTCTCTACAACCCTCCACAGCTTTGGTCAGACTTGAAGAACTGGGAACATTGACCTCAAGTCCCATATTCAAGTCTTCGTCTAGTTCAACGGGTGTTTTAATTCCGGGAGCGGTTGGCTCATAATGTATGGGTTGGATTTTCTCTTCCGACCCAGAGACTACTATCATTTGACTGCTTTGACTACTATCATTTTGTGCATCTTCTATAATATCACAATTTTCTTGCACATCACTTGGAGAAGGTATAGTCTGGTCAGAAGCCGGTGATTCTGTAGCATTACTCTCTCCTATAACTTGACTTGTAGAAGGAATACTTTCATCTTCAGCCTTACTTGTAGAGGGACCATCAGCTTGTGAGGAAGTGCTTTCCTGTTCAGTTTCATACACTTCAACTTCAACTAAATATTCCTGAGATTCATCTTCAGGTCTTAATCTGCTCTTTTTATTCTTCTAGAAATGAAAACAAAATCTTACTTAACACTCAGTGCTTATATCTCTGCCAAGCGTTTATTTTATTTTGACACTATGGGCTCGCCTATAAAGTTCCGTAATTATTGGACAGGCAAACCATAGACCAAAAAATGCATTAATTCATGTTTTTTTCT